>LPNX010447374.1:252694-436457 GCA_001517045.1 Pseudotsuga menziesii
ACTTTCTTCAATGCAGTGGTTGAGCTTTCTTCTCTTGGCCGCTCGGGTACCGTTGCCTTCTTGACTTTTCTATCCCAAAAGTCATGGTTTCCGGCTCTGCTCTCCAGCTGGAAACGTGCTACGGCGTCGTAGCTCTGCCTTGTCTTCTTTCCACCAAAACTTATCTCTTTCTGCCAAAACTAGCAGCTTCTTCTGTAGCTGCGGGACCCTACTCCAACAACTTCAAATGGCCCACAATATCTTGGTGACACCTTGGCACAATTTCCAAGCTTCAAGGAACTCTTCCTTGCCCTCACTCTGAGGTAAACATGATCCCCAACACTAAACTCCCTATTCACCCTATGCTTGTCTGCATAGATTTTCTGTCTGTCCTGTGCTGATTTCAGATTATGCCTGATCTTTACAACCTCTTGCTCCATTTCCTTGAGCAATTCTGGTCCAAGCACAATCCTGTTCACTGGATTATCCCAAGTCACTGGTTTCCTACACCTTCTTCCATACAAATCTTCATACGGACTCATCCCCAAGGATGCCTGCTGTACATTGTTATAAGCAAACTCTACCAAGTGTAAGTAATCTTCCCACTTGGTTGGTTTGTCCATCACGTACATGCGAAGCATATCTTCAAGCACCTGGTTCACTCTCTCTATCTGCCCATCTATCTGAGGATGGTATGCAGTGCTGAAGTTTAGCTTTGTACCCAAATCCACAAACAACCCCTTCCAAAAATTGGAAGTGAACTTGACATCTCTGTCAGAGACTATTGCCTTAGGCAATCCATGCAATTTGAAAATCCCCTTCATGAAGATCTTTGCAATGCCATCAGTCTTATGCGTAGACTTCACCGATGTAAAATGTCCTGCCTTTGTCAACTTTTCCACCACAACCATGATGGAATCATGTTTTCTCCAAGTCATTGGCAATCCTATAATAAAATCCATGGAAATAACTTCCCATTTCCATTCTGGAACTAGAAAAGGCTGCAACAAATCTGCTGGGTGTTGATGCTCAACCTTTACCTGCTTACATTTCATACACCTTGAAATGTATTCAGCCATGTCCTTTTTCATTCTTGGCCAAAAGTACTATTTTCTGGCGGTAGCAATCGTCTTCTGGTATCTTGGGTGACCAGAATACGAAGTTTGATGGATTTCATCCATAACAACTCTCCTCAAATTTGCTACATTTGGAATGTAAATTCTCCTTTTATAAGTAAGAATTCCATCTTCTTCCAATTTATATCCCTCATACCTCTTCTAAATACTTTGCTGCTGCAATTTGTCTGTCACTAGCTCATACAATTCATCTCCAACAGTACGATTAACAATCTGCTGCCTCAAATCTGAATGGCAAATACTAAAAGATGCCACATGCATTTCCTGCATCTTCCTGATGAGTGCATCGGCTACCTTATTCTCTTTTCCCTTTATGTGCTTGATTTCAAAATAAAACTCACATAAAAATTCCATCCATCTTGCTTGCCTAGCATTCAGAGTAGGCTGATCAAATAGATACTTCAGACCACAATGGTCTGTCCTGAGCTCAAATCTTCTACCCATCAAGTAATGCCTCCACATCTTGAGAGCATGTACTATGGCTGCAAGCTCTAGATCATGAGTGGCATAATTCTTCTCATGCTCCTTCAGCTTTCTCAACTTGTAACATATCACGTGGTTGTCTTGCATAAGGACTCCTCCAAGCCCTTGTCCGCATGCATCGGTACACACCACAAAATATTTTTCTGGATCTGCAACTTTCAATACTGGTGCACTGGTGAGAAGACTCTTCAACTGCTGGAAGCTTTCTTCACACCTCGATGTCCATTCAAACTTTATACCCTTCTTTTGCAAAGAAGTGATGGCATGAGCAACTCTGGAGAATCCTTCAATGAATCTCCTATAGTATCATGCAAGTCCCATAAAAGATATTACATCTGTCACATTTCTTGGAGTAGGCCAATTCATAATGGCTTCAATCTTTTCAGGGTCCACAGATATACCCGCTTCTGAGATAATGTGACCCAAATACTGAATTCTATCTCTATAGAAGTCACACTTACTTAGCTTTGCATACAGCTGATGCTCTCGGAGCAATTGCAATGTCAATTTCAAATGCTCTTCATGTTCCTCCTCATTCTTAGAATAAACAAGAATGTCATCAAGGAAAACAAGAACAAACTTGTCCAAATACCTGTTGAAGACACTATTCATAAGGCACATAAATGTAGCTGGTGCATTTGTGAGACCAAATGGTACCACTACAAACTCATAATGTCCATACCTTGTTCTGAAGGTTGTCTAATGAATGTATTCATCCTTGATTCTCACCTGATGATAACCAGACCTCAAGTCAATCTTGGAAAATACCTTTGCTCCTCTCATTTGATCAAATAGGTCATCAATCCTAGGCAAAGGATATTTATTATTCACAGTGAGTTTGTTCAACTATCTGTAATCAATACACAACCTAAGTGTACCATCTTTCTTCTTTACAAACAGAACTGGTGCTCCCCAAGGAGACACACTCGGCCTGATATAATTCTTTTCCAACAACTCTTGTAGTTGCATCTTCAGTTTGAGCATCTCTGGTGTACTCATCCTGTAGGGTGTCTTGGACACCGATGCTGCTCCTAGCACAAGTTCAATTGTGAAATCAATGTCCCTCTTTGGAGTAAGTCTTGGAATCTCATTAGGAAACACATCCCTAAATTCCTGTAACACCTAATAGTCTTCCAACCTAGGAGTTTCATCCTCTGTTGCCTCCACAATATGAGCTGCATACAACTGGCAACCTTTCCTACAGAACTTCTTCAACTGCATTGATGAAACCTGCCTTACTGAAATCACCTTTGGAATACCTTTCACAACTACTGGGTTCCCTTCTTCATCCATGCATTTGAAATTCTTATTGTAACAATCAAGCTTAACTCTATGAGCTTCTAACAAATCCATTCCAATGAGAACATCATAGGAACCAAGTGGTAGAACATTCAGATCTACATAAGTGATCAACCCATCCATGACCAATGGACATTTCTCTACCACTTCACTGACCTTTCTCTTAGTCCCAGTGGCTAGCTGAACTAACCAAGATTTTATGTGCTTCACTTTCTTAAAAGCACAAATCTCCACTACTCTAGGAGTAATGTAACTGTGAGTAGAACCACGGTCAATCAAAATAGAAACAAATTGCTCAACAATCTTACCTGCAACTTCAACCACAGCTGACTGATGATCTTCCTAGCGGTCCTCCAGTGCTGCATAAATCCTAGGGACTACCCTTGCTACTTGACCCACTATTTCTGCTTCTTGAATGTTGTAAGCTGGCCTTGCACTCTCATTCTTGAGTGGACAATTTATGCACATGCGGGGTCCTCCACATTTCCAACATTGGAGTGGTCCTCTATTCTGTTGTGGATCTTTAGGATTTTCTCCTGTCACTCCAATTGGCTTACTCGCAGCTTGGGATGGCTGCTTCTGCTGATTCTTGAAGTTAGAAGGTTTGAAACCCTTCTTTCTTTGGTTAAACTTCTCATTCTTCTTGTCCTTCCATGCCTTATGGTAATTCGGTTTACCTCTTCTTTGCTCATAGCAATACTTAGACTTCCTTATTGCTTCTTCAAGAGTTCTAGGTTCATAAAACTCAATTCTATCTTTGTAAGACTGAGGCAATCCACTCAGAAAATGCTGGAGCTTCACTTTTTCATCTTTGATGTACCTGACATACCTCAACAATTCCAAGAACTTATTCGCATACTCTTCCATGATCTACTGTCCCAATCTCAGCTCATGGAACTCCTTAATCTTGTCATCATAATACTTGTCAGAGAGGTGTTTATGCTTGAAATACTTCTTGAACTATTTCCACTTAAGTCTCCTTTCACTGATCCTCTTTACTTTCTTGAAGTGTTCCCACCAAATGGATGCTCTTCCATTCAGATTGAATATGGCAACTCTTGCCTTCATGTTTCTCAAATAATATTGAACTTGAAAGTACTTCTTTATCCCAAGAATCCAAGCTTCAGCCTCTTGTCCAGTATTTTCTTCACCATCAAATGTAGGAGGTTTAGCCTTCTTAAACTCATCTTGAGAGCGATCCCTATGGTGTCTCTTTCTTTTTCTTTTACGAGAAGAAGAGCTTGAATCCTCTTTGGATTCTTCATAGTTAGATGATCCTCTAGAAGTCCTTCTCCTTCACCTAGTACTGCTCTTACTGCCTTCTAGTCTTGTTGTACCCTACCCAGAGTCTATCTTTCTTTGCAAGTCTGTCAAACTCTACAACATAGTAGCATTCAGCCAATGCTGCTCTTCCTAGGATTTAATCAAGCTTCTCATGGTGGCTGCAACATCTAACGGTGTCTCTTGGAATCTCCTTCCATTAGACTCTATGTCATCATGTCCATTACGGACATTTTCTCCCATGGCATCTCACGCATGCTTGTAAGAATCCTGATCATCATAACCGTCATGGGTTCTCATGGCTAAACCACAACTTACTTTACCAAATCGCACTACCTGGAATACTGCCCTTGAAGGTGTCTATGATTCTGCAAACGTGTTAGTAACACAAATGTTAGATGCACAACATTGATATAAATTAGAATTACTTACCTTCACTTGGAAAAAATCATAAAATAATAATTTTTCCCAAACACAAAATTTTCTTCATCAAGGGACGTCTATCTCAGGGGGACGATGGAGATCAAGGGGGCTTGTCCCCTTGTGGCTTCCCTAGGGCGGGTTGAGGGCAGCACCCTCGTTTTTTTTTTTTTAGTAAATCATTGGATTTCACACAATTTGGTGCATAAGATTGCTGCCACTTCCTCCTTTTCAGCCCTGAAAAACCACTAAAAATCTGTTGAAAGCCCACTAAAAGACAGTCGAAAAACTGCTTGAAAAATCGCTGAGAAGTTCCCTTGAAAAACTGAAATATCCTTTGGCCCAATCAGACCTCTTCCCAACTAAATTTTCCAGGGTTTCGGTGATCAAAACATCTAATTTCCTTCGTTGCTCATTAGCGGTTTGTTCATCTATTTCTTCCCGGCATGTCAGATTTGTAGTGGTCTAAGCTTTCGAGCCATTTATTAGCAATCGGATCCACTATGCACTACCGCATCGACGATCAGATCCTCTACTCATTGGGAGGCTAGTTCCCTAGGCTTCGACAACGGCGGTCGACGAACTTTCTGGAGTTTCTATGGGCCACATTCCTATCGGTGGTCGGAGCAACTAGCAACTGCAGCATCGGATGGTTTAACCACTACATTTCAGCAATCCAACACTGAACGGATCTGCGGTGTTGGCGGCTTCAACAACTAAGGTTTTTCGATGGTGGCATATCGGAAATCAGAAGCACTGATTGTTATGGCATCGGTGGTCAGAACAACTTTCCATCGGAGGGATAGTCTACTAAACAGACGCAACGATGGATGCTCGAACAACTAATCTTTTTCGATGATGTCCATCGACGGTCTCATCAACTAACTTCCGCCGATCGTTGATGGGGTTCAACACTTAGATAAATTTTCGAAAAAAGAATTTCTTCTTTGCATCGACTCTTCCTTCAACTAATAATCACCGATCCACTTCATTAGAATTTAGTAGCTTCATCCTTTATTCATTGGCAATCCCATCTTCTAGTTATCGGCAATCCCAACAGCTAAACTTTTCCGATCGCCGATGGTCCTGTGACTTAGAAAAATTACGGGAATTTTCTTCTTTGTCTTCTGCCGCATCGGCTGTCGGAACAACTATCCCCTGCGGCATCGACGGTCGGGGAATCTATCCGTCGGAAGGATAGTTCCTTGGGTAGCCGCAACGGCGGGCGCATAATCAACTAATACTTTTCGACGTCAGTCACCGCATCGACGGCTCTGACCTCTATTTTTCACCGACACATCATCGGCACTTTCGTCCACTAAGTCTCGCCGGTCCAAACAACTACTGATCGACGTCGTTTCGACGATCTCATTAACTAACTGTCGCTGACGGTCGACGAACACATAGAAATTTTTCCGCAAATTTCTTTCGACTGCTTTCTGTCGAGTGGCCTTCCGACTAGCTCTTCCGCTGCGTCGGAAGAACTTCCCTCTAAGTTTTCCAATGGACCGACAATTCTAACACTTAGAAAAATTTGTGGAAGTTTTCTGTCATGAATTTCTTATCTTTGCTGGGTAGAAGACAACCTGCCTCTGCTAGCTGATCCTTCATGGCCCATTCAGGCCCATGATGCAACGTTATCTCTAATACCACACTGTAACATCCCCGACCCTCCAACCAACGACGAGGACGCTACCATACACTAAACATTTGGGCAACTAGCCCCATGAACATCTACATACATATAAAAACCTGAATGCTTGAACATACTGCATACTAAGATGCATAATCATTCATATACACAGTAGAAACAAAACATACAATTCAACATTCAACATGTCCATCATCATAATTCATTAACAGTAAATAAGATTGCAAAATAGATTAGTCAAGAAATCCTATCTTATAAGAATTGTCCCGCAACCAGCTACGTCGCTGCAACGTTCCACCCAACCATAGGCCAGCGTGCTCCTTAATCTCTCAGCAACGCTGCCACCCCCGAGCCGGGTATGATTCCCCAAGGAATAAGGAACTAGTAGGCTTACACATAGCCAAGGATAATAAAATAGCCAAGTCAACACAGTTGGGTTTATCAAGCCATCCAGGAGCTGGGAAAGGCTAAATGCTAAGCTGGTGAGCTCATTGAAGAGATAAAGACACCTACACCAGAACTAGCCTGACTTCTAAGACACCCACACACACCTAACACAAGGAATCAGTCCCTTCTCCGCTACACAGTCCCTCAGGCCCCGACTTCCCTTCTAGTGCTATTGAGGGGTTGTGGAGAAGAAAGCCAGCCCTATAGCTCTGTCTATGTGGTTCCCAAACACACCAAGTTTATCAAGCAAACCAAGCCCTCATCCCCACTCCCCACACAATCTGAAGACCAACCACTACATACATGTAGTCAAACAAGTGATTCACAGCTTGGACAGGAAAAATGACTTCGGAGTCGTTCTTGGCCCTATCATAGCCAAAATGACTCCAAAACAACCTACAACAGCCCTCAAAATGTAAACAACACAACAACCAAAATGTGTGGAAACAACAACCTATTCTCCACAATGAAACCACCTGGGAAACTTACAATTACCGTAGTGGGGAAGAAAAACAGACTCCCAACCTGTGCATGAGAGAAATTTACACCGGACCGTCTAAATACAGATGGAAAACACACCAAATACCACCCTATAGAAACACGAATGACAATCAGAACGACTCCCCTCCTTGCTGCGTGAGACTAAATAGAAATAATCCCCTACGTGAGGAACAGGGCGTCTCCCTTTGTGAGGATGAGCGACAATGGAGAATGGCGAGTGGGAAAGTGTAGGAGTGTGCACAGCACCGTCGTGGTGAGAGTGGAATAATGGGCGTAGTCATTTTTTTTTCTACCCAACGTGAGGTTCAATTTGCTGGTAGAGTGTGTGTGTGGGAAAGGACTGACAATCCTGCCACACTCCACTCCCCATCAATAGCTGCCTCAACTACTCAGCAGAACATTTAAGGTGGTAGTTGGATGAGACAAGGGAAGGTGAGTGAAAAGGGTGGTGACACATGGCTTTTCCCCCAATGGGCTCAAGGTTTAACATTCCCCCTCCTTATCCTTAGTAAAATCATGCCCTTTTCAATATGGTTGTAGTGAACATAGCTGATCGGGTTTTTTTAATTAAAATGCACATTTACGTGATGACAAAACTTAATATATGTCGTATACTATGATAGACCATCGGCAACGATTCCGTTCGCCGAAACATAACACAACTAAATCGATGGTGGGGATTTTGCCTTTAGCTCCACATCACAATTCATTACAATATATACATCATGTACATTTAATGCAACAGGGTCAAAACCGGGGTGTTACATGAGAACGTGAGAAAGAGGCTTGAATTCAAGAGGCATGAGAAAATGGTGATAAGATAACCGGCATAGCTTTTGATAGTAGAACAAAGGAATCCTAGCAGTTGCAGACTATCTCCTGGAAACTAACAAAACTATCACAAAATTGCAGTCAGTCCCATGCTTCAATAACTGCATGAGGTGATTTTTCCCACCAACCTCACACATGCATTAAATGATTGGAAAATAGTAAAAAGGGAGATAATTGGCTTATTCAAGGCACATGACAAAATTTTGGATGGGTTCTAAGGTTGAAACTTGGAAACAAAGGATTAGTTTCCCACAAGCCCCTTTCCTCTTCCCCTCTAATGGAATCATAGCCCCTTTGGTGCTCTTTACATAGTCATTCTTGGACTATTATATTATTTATGCACATAATATTTACATACATTTCGAATTGGCATGATAAGCCAAACACAAAGTCTAAGAAAAATATTTACATCATACATACCTAGCCATTCACTAGTTGGGCCTTGGCATCGAGCTCCCCACTAGGAATATCTAGTAGCATAATTACATCATTTACAAAATTTTCATTAAATACATTCCAAGACAAAACTAGGGGTATTACAAGGTCCAACACATAAGAACGAAGGAGAGATCAAACTTGAGCCGATATTTTAAAAGATGGATTCATAGATCCCTAAAAAGTTTCTTTGTTTCTCGTCAACCGCACCTTCCATCCAATTAGATAGAGTAGTTCTTTGAGGTCCTTTAGCTCCCTATGATGGAAACAATCAGCAAAGTAGTCCTCCAAATCCTCCTTTTCCCATAGCACCTGAACTTGAAGTTTTTTCTAAACCTCCCTCCAGTTTTTTTTTCATATATGTGCATTGAAGAAAGAGGTGCAAGCTTGTCTCTCCATCAACTTTGCATATCATACAAATACCCAGGGCCATGTTTCCCTCTCCTTTGTAACCTATCCCATGTAAGCATCCTTTTTCTCTAAATAAATCACACACGCACGCACACACACACACACACACACATATATATATGAATGAGATTACAATGGAGGTGTATATCACGTGTATATACATAGGGGGTGATAAATCATGTCTTGTGGAGAAGGGCATGTTGGCTTATCATTATTACAACATTACTATAATATTGACAAACATGACTACTATTACAACATAAATGTTTTATATATTATTACATGGTGGTTTTATACCATAGGATATATATATACTTAACGATACTTGTGAATGAGAATATTAAAACAATTTATAGTTTATGGAAGAAACATTATAGACTATAAATAATGCGATGACACACTTAATTAAGATATAATCATTTCTATGAATTGTTCATTGGAGCTTATCATTTTCTCAAGCCTTATGATTACAAAACACTAAAATCATATTAGTGTTTCATATTTCCAATATACTAAAGTTAAGAAACAAAAAATATAAAAATTTATGTTCATGGAACTTTACAGGCATAAACATTGCAGACATCAATTAAAGACATTTTAGATTCAAATACACAAGAATACTTATCTTTAAACAATGCAAATCGAAGCAATTGGCTGTGTAAGAGCGATTTTCCACCCAACCCTAGCCACTCTTTCTGCTGAGAGGCCACCCCAAAGCTGGCTTATGAGGCCACTAGGGAAAAGGAAACACCTATAATATTCTCTCTCTCAACCCACAAACTGATATGCTCTCTATGCTTAGCTAAATTCTCATATAGAGCTCTACAAGGATCTCACTCAATTCTCACAGCCTTGGCTTCCACAATACCTTCCCCACACAAAACCCTTATTGGCTTAGGCATCCCCTTCACTAATCCACGGTTCTCTTGGGACAGCCATCTTGCCGGGTGCTTCCAGTGTGTGCATAGGAGAAGACCAACATCCTAAATGTTATTAGAGAACCACCTGTAGTCTAAATTCATGGCTTCTCAAGCATCTACGAGTAGCATAAATCAACAGGAAAAGGTCCCTACCTTTCCCAACCTCTTTGCTCACCTACAACCATCAACTTTCCTTCCAAATTTGCAGCTTTATCCCTAAATTTGAATTTCCTCAGTTATACACAATCATGGACATCAATACAGAGCTCCGAGTAGTGTAGAACTGCGTGAGAGTGTGAGAACAACCAGAATGGTACAAAGTCTCATCCAGTTTGTCTTTTATAATAGTTTATTATCAGTATAATATATATATATATATATATATATATATTCACTGCCAATTCCATGGAAGTTGTGGGTGATTGGTTATGGGTTTAGGTGGGAAGCCATTTAATATAAGAAAGCTGGTAGGGATAAGATGAAGGAATCTAGGTTGAGAGTGATAGAGGGCATGTTGAAGGATCAGTGGGATGACACACCTAATTTATTGTTATTCTTACTAAGTGTTTTAAATGGAATTATTCCGGGAGATAAATAAATTCTCTACCGCACGCAAGTGACTCAAACTTAAGCTAAGGTGAGAAGGGGGGATAAAGAAGCAGGAGACTCCAAGAGGTATGAGAAAATGGTGAGAATACAACTGACATAGATTCTAATAGTAGAAGAAAGGACTCCTAGCAGTTGTAGACTGGCTCCTGACATCTGACAGAACTATCACAAAATTGCAGTCAATCCCATGCTTCAATAACTGTTAAATGAAAAGTAATATAATGTGTTTATGGGAGGTTTTTCATTACAAGTGTTTACAGGAAGTTTCTCATAATAGGCATATCCGACAATGATTTACTCATGTAACTTCTTTCATGAAGTATATAGTGCATGGTTGGGATACGTAATGGGTGAGTTTTCTGAGAGGCTGAGGCTTGTCTTGTAATCTCTCCTTCTTCATTAATGAGCTTCAATACTTTTCCTATGTGGATGTTTCCCCTCTAGGGTTTTACCACATTGAATGCTTGTGTTTTAATGTTGTTATTTGATGTGTAACTGGGTTGATTTATCCATGACACTCTAACAAGTGGTATCAGAGCTAGTGTGAAAGAAGATCTTGTTGTTTGGACATTGGAGGAGTTGGATGCTGAAAGGAGATTTCCTGATAACGTGTGAATACCCTGCACCAGAGATCCCAACATGAAAAAGGTGCTCGCTTCTAGTCAGAGCATTTTTGGATAGTCGCAACTGTGAAGGAGAGGAAGAACTATGAAGTGAAGGCAGGTCACCTACTGGAGTGTGGAGAGATTGTGAGAAGTGAGGGCGAATTCCTGAAGAAAGGTGAGACGATGCATGGAAGAGAGTTGTTGTTGGAAGACATGGAGGGCGTGGAGAGTGTACTGAACTACGCATGGAAGATCTAACTACATGGAAGAGTGACTGTGTGCAACCTGAAGAAACTTGGTCGTATCTAATTCTTGGAGAAATCGGCTCAGTAAGAGAGGAGAAGAGTCATGAAGAACAACGTTTTCGTTGTTGGATAGGCATGCGCGTGGCGAAGAGTGCTAGTGCTGGGAGCATGGAGGAGTGCTGGGAGAGGGTGGTAAATCTCGGTGTTTGGACATGAAGAGAGGCAGAGAAAGGTGCCAATCATGGAGGTGATCTGAAGAACTCAACATAGAGAAGAGTTGTGAAGAGGGCGCCAGCGCTGCCTTTTACTGGTTGCTCTTTGCATGAAGGTGACTGCATGCTGCCATAGAGTGGTAAATTAAAAAAAAAATTGTGCTATGTTTATTAATAAGTTTGGGGATCTATATATATATATATATATATTAATTGTTAATTAAAAAAAAAATCAAGACAGTACTATAGTTGGTAAAATATAGTGTCGCTTATATTGAGGACTATACTACGGAGTTTAAATTTTTAACAATGTTCAGCACAAAGTTTAAAATTGAAAAATTTAATGGTAATTTTTTTTTGAACTATGGAAATTAAGGATGCGGTATTTATTAGTTCAACAGGGGTTACAAAGAGAATTCAATGGGAAAAGAAAAAGACCTCTAACCATGAAAGATGATGAATGGGAAGATTTAGATGCCAAAGCGCTAAGCATAGTTCGATTATGTCTTGCGGATGATGTGTTGTTCAACATTATTGGATAAATATCAGCAATAAGCCTGTGGAACAAGTTAGAAATTCTGTATATGACCAAATCATTGACAAACATAATTTACTTGAAGCAACGGCTATACGGTATGATAATGAAAGAAGGTAAAAAGATATCATATTATTTGAATTTTTTTTAATACTCTTATTTTCCAATTGAGTAGTATGGATGTTAAAATTGATGATGAATATAAAGCAGTCAATCTCTTATGTACTTTACCTAGGTCTTGGGGTCAAGTAGTTTCTTCCATTAGCATTAGTACAACTGATACTTTAGAATCTAACAATGTGGTTGGAGCATTATTGTTCGAGGAATTAAGGAAGGAAACCAGTCTTGAAACCTCTTCGCCGTAAGCTTTGATTGTTAGAGGTCGATCCAAAGAGAAAGGAGAAAAGTCAAGTGGTACTTACAGGTCTAAATCAAAGGGTAGAAAGAGAAAACTAAAATGTTGGTATTGTAACAAAACTGGTCATCTCAAGAAGGACTATTGGAAGAGACAAAAATCCAAGAAGGATGACTCCAAATTAGAGGAAAATTTGGGTAAGTCTTCTGATTCAGGTATGATCGATGAGGTCTTGTCCATTTGTAATATTTATGAATATAATGAGGAATGGCTGTTAGATTCTGGTGCTTCACACCATATCTGTCCTCATAAATATTGGTTTGATTCCTATCAAATAGTTAATAATGTAATAGTTCTTTTAGGAGACAATCATTCATGTAAACCTGTTGGGGTTGGAAGTGTTAAAATTAAAATGTTTGATGGAGTTATAAGAACACTTAGAGATGTTAGACATGTACCTGAATTAAAGAAAATTTCAATTTCTCTGGGAGTGTTGGATTCTTGTGGTCATAAGTTTACAAATTTTGATGGAACTCTAAAAGTTTCCAAGGGTTCCTTAGTGGTCATGAAGGCACAGAGAACATGAAACCTTTACAAACCAGTTGGAAGAACTCAAGTTAATGGTATTGCATTAGTATCTAAAGAAGAGTCAGGATCCACTCATCTATGGCATCAACGTCTTGGTCATATGAGAGAAAAAGAACTTCATGTATTAATGAATCATAAATTGCTTCCAAATTTGAAAACACTGAACTTGATGTTTTGTAAACATTGTATATTCGAAAAGCAGTGTAGACAAAAATTTAAAGCAGGTAGTCATGTAAGTAAAGATGTTCTTGAATACATTCATTCTAATTTGTGGGGTCCGCCTCCTACCATTTCCTATGGAGGAGCAAAATATTATGTATTATTTGTAGATGATTTTTCTAGAAAGGTTTGGGTCTATGTCCTTAAAAGAAAAGCTAATGTGTTTAACACGTTTAAAGAATTTAGAGTTATGGTGGAAAAAAGAACTGGCAGGACAATCAGGTGTTTTAGAATGGATAATGGAGGTGAATTTACCTCTTTAGAGTTTGAAAAATATTGAAAAGATGAAGGGATAGTAAGACACAAAAAAAATGTATGCACTCCTCAGCAAAATGGTGTTGCAGAACGCATGAACATGACTCTTCTAGAAAGAGCAAGGAGCATGCTCAGTAATGCTAATTTGGGGCAAGAGTTGGGGGCATAAGAAATTTATATTGCTTGTTATCTAATAAATCGATCACCATCAATGACAATAGATTGTAAAGTTCTGGAAAAGGTATGGACTGGTCATCCCTGTGATTGTTTGAATTTGAAAAGATTTTGTTGTGAATCTTATGCACTTACTCATAAAAATCAACGTTCTAAGTTAGACCCTAGATCAAAGAAGTGCATTTTTGTTGGGTATGCTGATGTAATGAAAGGATATAGATTGTGGGATCCTATTTCCCACAAAATTGTCATTAGCACATATGTAATTATGTATGAATCTTCTCTGATTAAAATATGAAAATGTAAGAGTTGATGTGGAACAGGAACATGTAATATCAAAACAACTAATTCAGTTGGAGAACTAATCTTCTCATGACTCAAAGAAACAAGAAGAAGTTTCTAGTAAGAGAGAAGTCATAGAAGATGAATAAATTCAAGAAAATGTGGAAACCCCACAACCTACACCAAGAAGATCATTAAGGGAGAGAAATCCTCCTAAGAGGTATATTAATTTTGTTTCAACTGTTTTATTTACTGATGATGGGGAAACTTCTTGTTTTCAGGAATCCATTGATTGTGTTGACAATGCTAGCTGGAAGGTGGTAATGAAAGAAGAAATGTATTCTCTGGAGAAAAACAAGACATTGGAATTGGTTGAACTCCCCAAAGATAGAAAAATTGTTGGATGTAAGTGGGTCTTCAAATTGAAGAAAGGATTTGATGGTAAGGTTGAAAGATACAAAGCCATATTGGTCGCAAAAGGGTACTCTTAGATGGAAGGTATAGGCTATCATGAGATTTTTTCACCAGTTGTCAAGGTTGTATCTATTCATATTGTGTTAGCATTAGTTGCATTGCTTGATTTGGAGTTAGAGCAACTAGATGTTAAAATAGCTTTCTTACATGGAGAATTAGATGAGGATATTTATATGAAACAACCAAAAGGATTTGTACAACATCATTTAGGTATATTAGTTTGCAAGCTCAAGAAATCATTGTATGGCCTGAAACAGTCGCTTAGGAAATGGTACAGAAGTTTGATTCTTTCATGGCGAGCTAAGGTTATACCAGAAGTGAGTACGATCATTGTTTATACTTCAAAAAGTTGAATGCTATATTCATTATCTTAGTATTGTATGTTGATGATATGCTTATTGTGAGCAAAAGCATGGACGAGATTAACAGGTTGAAGGATAATATGGCTAGGACTTTTGATATGAAGGATATTGGAGCTGCAAAACAAATATTGAGTATTGAGATACACAAAGACAGAAGAAATGGTAAGCTTATTTTTTCACAGGAGAAGTATGTTGAGAAAATACTTGAAAGATTTGAAATGAATAAGGCAAAGCCTATGAATGTTCCTTTGGCTTCCCATTTTAAAATTTCTTTAGATTTATGTCTTGGTAGTGTTGAAGAAAAGGATTATATGTCTCGTGTACCATATGCCAATACAGTAGGATGTTTAATGTATGCAATAGTGTGTACTAGACCTGATTTTTCACATGCAGTAGATGTTTTTAGTAAGTACACGGAAAATCCAGGAAAATAATATTGGAATGTAGTGAAATGGGTGCTTCAATACCTAAGAGGCACAAGTGACTATTGTATCACCTTTAATAATAATAGTGATTCTCTCTGCGGTTTTTATTCAGATTTCACAGGTGATTTGGACAAGAGAAGGTCTACTTCAGGTTATGTATTTACTCTTGCAAGTGGAGCTATAAGTTGGATGTTAAAGCTTTGGGAAACAGTTGCTTTATCCACTACAGAGGTTGAATACATTGCTGCCTCGCATGCTTGCAAAGAGGCAATTTGGCTAAGAGGTCTGCTTAGAGAAATTGTAAGGTTGTAGAACAATGTGCCTATCTTATGTGATAGTCAAAGTGCTATTCATTTGGCTACAAATCCTGTTTATCATAGTAAGACTAAACATATTGATGTAAAATATCATTTTGTAAGACGAGCCATTAGTGAAGGTGGAGTAGATATGAAAAAGGTCCATACTAAAGAAAATTGTGCAGATATGTTCACAAAACCAGTATTGTTAAAGAAGTTATGTTGGTGTGTAGCTTCTCTTGGTTTGAAAAACGGTGATAAATAGTCTTGGGCAAAGTATTTATAAATATTGTTGTCAAGGTGGGGATTGTTAAATGACAACTAATCTAATGTGTTTATGGGAGGTTTCTCATTACAGGTGTTTACGGGAAGTTTCTCATAATGGGCATAACTGACAACGATTTACTCATGTAACTTCTTTCATGAAGTATATAGTGCATGGTTGGGATACGTAATGGGTGAGTTGTCTGAGAGGTTGAGGCCAGTCTTGTAATATCTCCTTCTTCATTAATGAGCTTCAATACTTTGTCTACATGGATGTTTCCCCTCTAGGGTTTTACCACATGAAATGCTGGTGTTTTAATGTTGTTATTTGATGTGTAATTGAGTTGATTTATCTGTGAGACTCTAACAATAACTGCATTAGGTGAATTTTCCCACCAACCCCACACATGCATACAATGATTAGAAAATAGTCAAAAAAGGAGATAATTGGCTTATTCAAGGCACATGACATAATTTTAGATGGGTTCTAAGGTTGACGCTTGGAAGGAAATGATTAGTTTCCCATGGCCCCCCTTTCCTCTTCCCCTCTGGAGGAATCATAGCCCCTTTGGTGCTCTTTACACAACCATTCTTGGACCATTATATTATTTATGCACATAATATTTACATGCATTTTGAATTGGCATGATAATCCACACAAAGTCCAAATAAGATATTTATATCATACATGCCTAGCCATTCATTAGTCGATCCTTGGCCTTGAGCTCCACACTAGGAATTCATTATAGCATAATTGCATTATTTACATAATTTTCACTAAATACATTCCAAGACAAAACTAGGGGTATTACAAGGTCCATCACATAAGAGTGGAGGAGAGATAAAACTTGAGCCGATATTTTAAAAGATGGATTCAGAGATCCCTCAAAAACTGTTTTGTTTCTCGTCAGCCACACCCTCCATCCAATCAGATAGGGTAGCTCCCAGAGGTCCTTTAGCTCCCTACGATGGAAAAAAATTAGCAAAGTAGTCCCCCAAATCCTCCTTTTCCCATAGCACCCGAACTTGGAGATTGTTCTAAACCTCCCTCCATAGTTGTTTCATATACGTGCATTGAAGAAAGAGGTGCAAGTTTGTCTCTCCATCAACTTTGCATATCATACAAATACTTGGGGGGCATGTTTCCCTCTCCTTTGTAACCTAACCTATCCCATTTAAACATAATTCTCTCTCTCTCTCTCTCTCTNCTAATATACTAAAGTTAAGAAATAAAAAATATAAACATTTATGTTCATGGAACTTTCCAATTATAGAAAAGTGAATTCTTCAATTTTTGGTTTGTGACTATTATCGATGAATCAATGTTAATGGATGGACTATGGACTCTAGTATATATATATATGCCTCTTCGAAGGTGTCCAATTTCCTAATGGTTCTTTGGATTACTTTACTCAGTCTTACTCCTCTTTTTCTATTTTTTTTTAACCAGGTTTATTATCATGAGCGAGTTCCCAAACATCAATACCTTTGTAACTTTGAGGGATTGAATTTCCACCGGGACCATATAACACCCCACACCTACCGCCCGGATAATGAAAATGAATATATTAAACTAAGATAAATAAATAAAGAATTATAAAATTCATTTAATAAATTATAGAATGTATAAATATTAATTGCACCAAAGAGGTGCATTCTACAACCCACTAGGGGAGAGATGTGTAACTCCTTCCGTGCTCATCCTAGAGTTGACACGGGTCTTTTATGAAAAATAATAAAATGTTATTAAAAATAACATGTGGGCTTAAATTAAATCAAAATTATTTAGAATTGCATATATATAAAACAACATAAAATAAACTAAAATCATAAACATTGAATTACACATTTCCTCAACATTTCCACTCTAAAAAATGTTTACATCTTGAGAGATTTGATTCCTCTCCATGCTTAGTAGATCCCGGTTTAGATGAATCTATACTAGTTATATTTACATATATTAAAAACATATTAACTATGTCAATTTCTAAGATATAAAAATATTAATTAAAATTAAAATATATACCTTTAACCATCTTCCTTCAAGACAACACGTGAAAGCAGAGTTACAAAATATTTTCAGTCAAATTTCAATTTTCTTTTAATATAAAGAAAATTAAAAATTAAAAATTAAAAATTTAACTCATTTTATATTTCCTAATAAGCAATATGTCTTCCTTACCACGTAAGGAACTTGACTCTTGGTTTTGCCCTAGTATTTACTATGAGCAACAGGTTCAATGTTTATCCTAAATAGCAACAAGCTTGCAATAAGAAATATTGCAAGGTGTTATTGTTGTTTTTATATACAAGTTTGACCACTAGAGTTATTATGTTAACACCATTATAAATCATAAGACAAGATAGTCAATGTAATACATTGACCATAGGGTAAGATCGTGTGTAGAGAGAAGGTAGCTGGTAGATCATGTGCAGAGAGGACGGGTTACTAGTTAGTTTTTGGTTGTCTTATGAATAAGTTTTAAAATGAATAAGAATAAAATAAGTTTGTGAGTTTAAGAGGTTAATTTAATTGGTATTTTTCATGGTTTTTAAGTTTTGTATTAATAAGTATTTTATTTCAATCTTACGGGATGACTAAAATAGTTTTATATTGATTACTTAATATGATATTATTTATGAATACGAGAAAGTATCTTTTAGGTTTAATATTATTTTATCTTGATTAGTTATTATGGATATTATTTATGAATAAGAGAAAGTATTTTTTTAGGTTTGATTGTAAGGTTTTATGAAAATATGTTTGAATATTATTTTATGGATGGTAAGGGTGGTAAAGTGCTGGTCTCCCTAGTAGAAGGCCTAACTCCTAAGGACTCAAAGGTTCAAACTCTTACCTCAACTCCCTTTAGGAGAGTGTGGGCAGGTCTTACCAATTGAACTAACCCTTGGGACTACATTACATTTAAATATAAAGTTTTCTTTGTGAAAAAAAAGTTTGCAGTATAGTAATTAGAGTGAAATATTGTATTATTAAACAATTGTCTTAGCCATTAATTCAACCATTGTAATTAGAATGAAGTTGCTACTGAGTTGTTAAAAACAATAAAAAAAACTATGGAAAAAGAGAAAGAAAGAGGGGGAAATTAAATCCATTTTAAGATATCACCTAGGATTAGTTATTTTGGAAGCATACGTTAATTAGGTTTTTTAAGGTTTTCAATGCAATTAGATAATAAAATATAAACTAAAATGCAAGAGTAAGTTCACTTTCTAGTTAATTTATGTGATCTACATATAAAATGAAATAAAATCAAAGTGAAAAGAGAGGAAGGAAATACTTTACATCCTAAGAGAAGGGACGAGTCATATATAAATAAGAGTAGAGCATCCATCAACATGGGCTTATTCGTCTTACAAAATGAATGAAAAGTTGTCCTTTAGGCAAAGCAAAAAAACTAGATTTACTAAGGAAATAGTAAAAATATAGTACCAATTTATTTTTTTTTAAATCCAAGAAATGTTAGATCCAAGTGAATTAATGTAAAGTGTTTTCTAGTACATCTATGGATGATAGTTGTAGATGTGTTATTTTTTTTTTCACAAGGAGAAAAATACCACAACTTGTTATCAAAAGGATGAATCAAAGTTACAAATATTGTTCAAAGTCTATCCTCCCTTCAAATGGAACAAACAAAAACTTCATAACATCATTACATTCATAAAGTGTCACAAAACTATCCATAATCTCTAATCACGAGTACTTATGAAACTTACTCATTCATAAGTAATAGCTGGAGTCACATATCTCAATGCTTTCAACTCAAAGACATCGAGCCTTAAGAGACTAGTTTAAAAAAATCATAACAGTTCATTTCTGTTGCTAAATTTCTGTGGTGGTTAGTTATTGATGTTGCTGTCGGAGAAACCACAGTATCGAAATGATCGTGTCGATACTGTGGTTTCTCCGACAGCAACATCAATAACAGTTCATCTTCAAAACTGAAACTTCTACAATTATATCAGCTATGAAACCTATAAACCACAACATCCCATCATTTTTTTATCTTCATAATACTCAAAATCTATCTGTCCTTCATAAATTCCCACACACTTTTTTGAGAGCTTGTCCACTTCAATGTTGAAATGTCTATAGACATGTTAAAAGAGAGAAAGTTGAAAAGAGCTTTCAGACCCTCAATCATGTGTTTCCAATGATCCAATAAATTGACTTGAAGATTAACATTACCAACAACTCAATCCACAATCATGTGTTTCCAATGATCCAATAAATTGACTTGAAGATTAACATTACCAACAACTCAATCCATAATTACTCTAGATATGTTTGTTTGACTTGAGAATGTAGTGTTAAAAGCTAAAAAATAAATTTAAAAAAAAACACCTTTGAGTATATCAATCTTCGTGAGCACACCCAAACAAATTAAATACCAATTTTTTTCACAACCTGTGTTAGGGCCAACCTAAATGTCAGACGAAATACCTTGTGAGATAGTGGCAACTCCCATCCTTAACCCCTCCTCATGAGGTTTGAACCACTAACCTGATGGAAAGTAAACCCCACACAAACTAATTAGTCTACACCTCATGAGTAAACACATTAAAAACCTTAAGAACACATCTCTAATAAAATCAAACACCTATAACAAAATACAAAACTAATCAAAATAAAAAAATCACAAAAAATTGAACAATATTAAATAATGAAAAAAAGGTAAAAGAGAAAAACACCTCACTTAAATCATAATAAAAATTAACATAAAAAACTACCAAACATATAAGATTAAAAGCCACATACCATTTACATACATTGTATATAGAAAACATCGAATGCTAACCTCACACTAAATTATAAATTTTAATAAAGGTAGCTTCCTTACAACTACAGATACAAAGATAAAACTATAACTTTGATTTTTTCTTTTAAATAACAAGTCACAGTTTTTTCTCTCCTCTAACCAAAAAATGGATAAAATAACTTTATAATCATTTTCACTAAATCTTCTTTATGACCCTACAAAGAAACTTCTCTCCAAAGACATTGATGAGTCATTCTTGAGTTGAACTTTTGCTTACCTGTCACTCTCTTTCAGGCTGTATTTGATTCCCATGCTTTCTTCTTTAAAACAATTGATGTAGTGTCGGTGGACGTTGTTGGAAAAAAAAACGTTTTCATTTCCAACCATGCCTATGAAAATCTAGTTGTAAAACAAGAAACAGACATTCAGTTTTGTGTGGTTTATAAGCAAGCATGGGATAGTTCTCTGGCTGGCCACAACAACTAGCACCGTGGATCGTGGAAAGAAAGAAAAAAATATTTATACATCATTAAATGGATATTTCAAACCTTTTGTGTGATCTCATAATTAAGGGCGGTCGTAATAAAATTATGCCGTTAAGAAACACGATGAGAACAGGAATGTGGGACCCACTGAGATATCTTGAAAATGCAATTATCAATTAAAAAAAGAGTGAGAAGATTTGGAAATTATGGATTAAAAAAAGAAATTTTTTTTAGTTAAATTTTGGTGGGAATTATATAATTAAATTGTTAAATTTATTTTTGCAATTAAAATTACAATTTTGCTATCTAAAAAAATTTATATCAAAATTCCAACCAAAATTACCATAAAATACAAATTATCTAGGGTTTAGTTTAAAATTAGTTTACTCTTTTAAAGAAAAAAAGAAAATTGTTGATGAGAGGTGTCATGTGACATCCCCTCAATCACCAGCTGGCTGACCCTGCTAAGCCATTTGAGTTGTTCAATTTGACTTTACCTTCCTCAGCAGCTTGAAATTATACAATACATCACAAATAGTTGGCAGCTGGCTGACTCTGCTAAGCCATTTGAGTTGTTCAATTTGACTTTACCTTCCCAAGCAGCTTGAAATTATACAATACATCACAAATAATCGGTCGCTGAGTACAACCCACCCCTGCACACCGTCTAACCACTACATCGTAATCATAATTTTAGTTTAATAATAAAAAACAACACTTGATTAGTGCGGTTTCAGTATAAATTAGTCTCCCAACTTTCATCCTCAAATTGAATCTCTCTCTGAGGAAGTACAGTTCTGCGCAGTTGCTTCATCATCTTGTTCCAAGGATTACATTGCAGCAGCCTAGCCACATTTTTATTATTTTGGGTGATAAATCTATTTCCTCTTGCAATGCCCTTTTACTTCATTCTTGTTTCTGTTTCTAGTATCTAACATACTGTCTGTTTCTGATTTGCATTCGCACTGGAACTTAAACTGTTTAGGTTCTCTGGTGAGGAATTGCTTCGTCTTTATTCCTATACACAATGTGACTGAAATTGATGAGATGGGTGCTCTTGTTTTTTGTTTGCAACTAATATTTGTGATGCAGACAGTTGTGATCTACTAATGTAGAGTGTTTTAGTGGGTTTAATCTGCTGTAAATAGTCTGAGGAGTAGTGTTTTGGAAGATCTGGTGACTCTAAAGTTGTTTAATTTCATCATTGTCTGATCAGGTGGTGTGTCTGACCCAATCGGAGTGACAATGAAGAGCTGTACTGCTGTTATCCAGATCGTGGCTTGTTTAATTATTATGGTGGGATTAGTGGCAGGTAGCCATAGCCATGATAATTCCATGGTAGTTCTGGCAGCTAAGAAAACACCCACATTGACCCCAACTCCAGCACCAGCACCAGCACCGGCCGTCGCCAATCTGACAGATCTGCTAAAATTAGCTGGGCCGTTCAATACTTTATTGAGTCTCTTGCAAGCCAGCGACCTGATGGCAACTCTACAAGCACAGGCAAACGACACAGAGAAAGGTATTACAATGTTTGCACCGTCTGATACTGCATTCGCTTCTCTTTCAAAGAAAACATTATCCAATCTGACAGCCGATCAGAAGAAAACAATGCTGTTGGCACATTGCATTCCCCAGTTCTACACATTGACAAATTTCCAGAACTTCAGCAACCCTGCCAACACAATGGCGACTGGCACCAATGGGGGCAAATACAATCTGAATATCACTGCAAATAGTGGAGCTGTGACTGTTTCCTCTGGTTATGTGACCACACCAATCACTAGCACCGTGCATGTCACAGATCCAGTAGCACTTTACACTGTGGGAAAAGTTCTCCTCCCAGAAGACGTATTTGGTCTTCCAAGTCCTTCTCCAGCCCCAGCACCCAGTCCTGTTTCAGTTCCTGCCCCTGCAGTCGACAGCTCGTCTCCCAAAGGAGCCACTGATTCATCATCCAATGCTCCTGCAGGCGGCCCTTCATCAGAACACTCAGCTGCATCATTTGTAGGTGCCCAACAATCTATTTATCTTCTTGTGGCTATAGCAGCTGGGGCTCTTCTCCTATTGTGAAGCTGCCCAACCCCTTGACGCGCAGCGAAAAGGCAAACATCCGGATCTTGTGTGCACATCTGCAACTAGGAGGATGAGTGGCCCTCGAATTCAGATGAGATTTAAGTGTTTGCATTTAGTTGAGAATTCAGTTAGTGGTGTGAATGATGAGCTTTTCTACTATTTGATGTAAGTAAGACTCTGGGATTTATGTACTCTATGCATTGGGTACTATAATGTCTTGTATTTTAATTATTATTTATGCCCGATTCATTCTCGTACTGGAGCATGAAGTTTGAACCATTCAAATGCTGCTAGGCAGCAGATTTTTCCATATTTTGTGGGTGAATAAAATCTATTGCAGCTTAATTTGAAAGCGACTTTTCTCTTGGGCATGTAATTTATGTTTTGAGGTGTTTCCTTCCATTTACAATTTCAGGATCTGATATTGCTGTCTCTCTGATAATCACATAATTAGTTCAGTATTCTAGCTCTCTTATTCTGGGATGGTATGTCAGATTCACCCTCTAGGATCTGATATTGCTGATTCTCTAATGCTCAATTAAACATGTGAGTAAATGCATGAACAGTTGAGTATTCTAGCAAATTTTTTCTGGGATGGAATGCCAGATTCATTAATAGTCATGGATTTTAGTTACTTGATAATTGACCTCCATCACAAAAACACAATAATGCTTGGAATGCATCATAGCAGTCCTTTTCTGTCTCTAGATTCTGCTTTGATGACATGGAAAATAGATGAATGAGAGAATTACTCAAACTACAAGCAATGACAGATTCATGTAATCAATAACTCTTGAAAGTTTGAAATTTATTATTATTTGCAATTGTTGGGTATATGTATAAGGTTGGCTGTTAGTTGCTTAAGGATTTTTATTATTATATGTTACTCAATTCTCTTTGCAGCAGAGACTCAGGATAGAGACTAGCTTAAGGTGCAACATTGTTTAAATACTGGCATGGCAGTTCAATTCATCTCCAGATTTCTTGTTTCTTAGGGCTTTGAATGACCAAGCACTGTACTTCGAGCATACATGCAGAACTTTAAGGGATTTGTTTCAGTTTTAGAGATTTTAATTAAGCTGTACAGCATATTGAATATTCTATGGCTTTAGATTCATAAGCCTCTGGCTGAATTACAAATGTAGAATGTACTTTTTTTCCCCTAAGCCTCTATGATTTATGTGGTTTGTCACCTGACAGTGTTAATTTCTGCAATGTGAAGGCTTTTAGTCAGTAGATGTGAAATTTCCAAAATAGGATCCTTGGTATTGTGTTCTGTTTTCATAGCTTCTCTGCAATTGTGTTGGTGATCCATTTTGTTCCATTGCAATCAGATCAAATTTCCTGCTTACAGAATTTGAACTCTGAGATCATTCCTATACTCTGTATTAGTTACCCCCTTGAGGAGCAGTATTAGCCTTGCATGTTCTAAAGCAAAATACATAGTTTGCTGCGAATTCAATTTGTCATTTTTATTTGTTTTAAGTCAACCTTCTTGCAGAGGCCAGCCTAGATGTCCCATCAGGGAAAACAAGTTTTTGGAGGATTTGAACATTGCTGAAGCTATAGAACACCCTTTCTTTATCATTAATCCAAAACTCCATTGAATATGGCGATGTCATCAATGAATTTCTGGTTGAAGTGTGTGGATTTCTGCCTTCAAAACATTTAGGCAGTTAAACTATTGGCAATGTCTAACTAAAAAAGTGTTCACTTTAATATGGCCATATATTTTATTTTGGACAATTCTAGAACTTTCCTTTTTCTTTAGAAGATGTCAATTAACATTGGCAAATTAAAAAACTCTACACAGTATTCAATGTTGTCAAAATTCCATGGACCATTAGTAAGATGATTCCTTAGATAGTTTGTCTTGGTAAATTCAGGTTTAACTGTGACTGCATGTTCATATCCCATTGAAGGTGGATGGTCAATTATTCTTAAAACATTAAAAACGGTTTATTCCACTTTTGTTTGGATGTGAGTTCTCAGTTTAGTAGTTTATGATCCCAGTGGAAAATTTTTGACTGAAATATGGGTCACATTATGATGCCCTTTTTCTTTTCTAAAAGAGCAGAATATAATGTAAAGTGCTGTAATGCTCCAGACTGTGATACCCTTTTTCTTTTCTAAAAGTTTAATAAGTTGTGTCACACAATATTTGCAAGTTGTGTGGTAGGCAGGACATTAAAGATGTGAGCTGTTTTTTCCAGTTTTATCATATGTGATCTGTGCAAGTGCATGTGACCTGTGCCTGCCTGTCAGAGCTTTCTGTAAATCCAAGTTCTCCACCCCCAGCGTCAGAATAATCTCCAGGAACCAACTAGAAGTGGGCAGAAGGCAATCTTAGAGGGGCTATATTCCTAGGAAGATATGCTGAGCTGGGGCTGTCAGGCACGGTAAAGGAACCTTCTGCATTCATTTGAGAAGATGCCCACCTTTGGGAATTTTCCTTTAGAGAAGATGCCCACCTTTGGGAATTTTCCTTTAGAAAGAACTTCTGTGGTGTGGTTACACTAGTCCCCATGCCCCCTGGCAACGTACTGATTCTCTCAATGCCTCTACCATTCTGGAATTCTCAGGAGATTGTTCTGGCGGTTTAAGAGGATTATCCTTCCAAATTGGGTTGTGGACAAATGCAGTTATGTGAAGTGCAACATGAGGTACACTTTGAATTCAACGGTCTTCACCGTTAGGCCATTGTCTTTTTTTCTGAACAACAGATGCCCATGTTCTCACCTCAGCCCTTGGGATCTCTATAAAGACCCTGGTTTGGATGACGCTAACTAGTTATCTAAATTACAAGAAATTTTGACTAAATTTAATCTAGATATTAATGTTCATTGAAAGTCAAAGTTGGATTATGGTACTGAAAGGAATATAAGGGGAAAACAAAAGCACAACACAAAGGAAAAATAGGTTAAAAAAGAAATAAACGAATTTTTTTAGAGGTGTAAACCTAATGAGATGGGGAACAATGAAGCGTAAGGAGGAGGAAGCTTTCTTGATGGACCCTATTGTTTGGGAGAGGTGTTCTTAGCATTCATGATTGCAAAGAGATAAATGATGGGCATAAGGCCATAGCAGTTGTTAGGTTTACACTTTACAGTGCTTCATAAGTTTATCATGTGAGCTTGGAAGTTGGCTATAAAGCCTCTTTATACTAGTTGTGATGCTGATGAGAGCAAATTCCATGTTGACGAGTGGGACCCTTATGTTGCAAGGTAATTGGAATCTAGTGTACCTTTAGGGCAAAATGGATTCATCATTGCACTAGTTATACAAATCTGAGTAGTGTTAAGGTTTTGAAGAAAAGAAGTTCTCTAGGCTTGAACCATGTGTGTGAGAGAAAGAATTAGGATTTGAAGTTGAGCTGTTATTAAACTACCCATGCTATACAATTATTCAAGGAGTAAATTAATTGGTCTCTTCGACATGTGCTAAACCCCTTTATTATTTCTAAGAGGTGAAAAACCTTTCCTTGTACACATAAGAGAAATATTGAAACTTGAATTATTTGCATGATGATACCCCATCCTAACAATCAAGACACATCTTAACAAAGTAGATGAAATGTTATAGATTAGATAAAATGTTGACATGTGTACTATCCAATATACATATATTACTAACATGTAGGATCAAACATTGACATAAATGGTCCTAAGGCAAATAAGTAAAGGTATTTTAATTCTGACCTTCCATTTACAACTTCCTACCCATTGCTTTAAATCCTATGGGCATTTAATATTATGTTGTTGATAAGTTGATAAACATGATTTAATTGTATGACAAAAATGAAATGATGCTTTCATGTATGTATAAGGACTAGCATCAGTGATCAGTTAAAGATTATACAACTTTTCCCCTCTATGCTCTCAGAGGAAGAGGCATCTATGTTCACATCTGAAGTGACTCTTGCTGAAGTTGAGGGTGCTTTAAAAGCCTTCAAAAGGGACAAAAGCCATGGTCCTGATGGATGGCCAGTTGAATTCTACCTTTGTTTTTTTTATTTTGTGGGGGAAGACTTACTAAAAGTGGTGGAATTTTTGAGGAGGGAGGGAAGAGTTACCCCTACTCTCAACTCCACTCTCCTCACCCTTATCTCTAAGTGTGAAAGGCCTCAAACCTCTGCAGATTATCGTCTTATCTCTCTCTATATAACTTACTGTATAAACTGATATCTAAAATTCCAGCAAACAGGATAAAGCCTTTCCTTGATCGTTCCATTTCTAAAGCACAGACAAATCCTGGAACCTGTGGCCATCACCCAGGAAGCTTTACATTCTATTAAATCCAAATAAAGGAAAACAATGGTTCTAAAGCTTGATCTAGTCAAAACCTTCAATAGGGTCAATTGGACATTCCTCAAGCTCATCCTCTTACAAATTGGCATTCCTCTTTTGGGTGTTAACTGGATCATGGGTTGCATTACGTCCTCCAACTTTGTTGTTCTTGTCAATGGTACTCCTTCCAGTTTTTTCACTGCTTCTAGGGGTATCAGACAGGGTTGCCCCCTTTCCCCCCTTTTTTCTCTTGATTATTGAAGGGCTTGGCTTACATATTAAAGATGCTCATAGAAAAGGTCTGATCAAGGGCATCAAGATATCCTCAAGTCTTGCTCTGACACACCTCCTATTCGTTGATGATGTTGTTCTCTTTGGAATAGGAATGTTGGAGGAATGGAAGGATTTTGATGAGATACTAGCAGTATTTAGTTCAGCATCTGGCATGTGTATTAGTGTGGAAAAATCCTCTTTTTTGTTCAATGATGTAGAGGAAGAGATTTTGAATGGCATCTCTGGTTTTATTCCTTATAAAATGGATCCTATCATGTTGGGTTTCAGATATTTGGGGTACTTCTTAAAACCTATAGGATATGGAATTAAGGACTGGCACTGGATATTAAGAAGATTTGAAAAGAGAATAAGCCATTGGACCTTCAGACTTCTCTCTCTAGGTGGAAGGCTCATCCTAATCAGAGTTGTATTAACCAGTTTTCCAGTGTACTGGTTTGCATTGGCTCCTATGCCAAAGTCTATAATAACAGGCTCAAGCATTTCATTTTTTCCTTTTTGTGGGAGAGTACCCAGGATTCTCATCGTCCACGTCTGTCGAGCTGACAGTCTCTCTCCAGAACTTTGGAGTATGGGGGTTGGAATATTAAGTAGCTGGATTGGTTCTGTACCTCTCTTAGGATGAAAATTCTATGGATGACCCTCAATAGCTCCGGTCTCTAGAATCAGCTCATAAGGACAAAATATCTCAAGAACCTATCTATTGATGTATGGCTGTGAAACAAAGATTTTATTGTCATAGGCACATTTTTTTCTAGAATGGTTTCTTAAGAGTTCTTTCTTGGATCACCAAGATGCTTAGTTGGAAAGTTGGTGATGGATTTTCCATTAAATTGGGCGTTGACCCAATCATTGGGATGGACTCTCATTTTATCCTTTCAGATGATCTCAAGGATTACTTATCTGATTATGGGTTATTGACTCTTCAGCATATCCAAAACTTGGGTGTAGGGACTTCAAGTCAGTCTAACTGGCTTATTGCAGATGATTTGAATCTTGGAGGTAGATGGAAATATGGAATGGGATTGCTACCTTAAAGGCCTCACTCAGGGAGGCATTAAATTATTGAATCATTTGGATAAGCTCATGTGGACCCATAATCCTAGAAAGGGTGATGTTTCTGCCAATCTCGCATATGATTTGATAGTCTCTTCTTCTTTTATCCTTGAAAGGAACTCTGCTATGCCAAAAATATGGGCCTGTAATATACCACTCAAGGTCAAATGCTTCTTGTGGCTAGTTGTTGAGAACAGGATCTCAACCTGGGACAACTTGGTTTAAAAAGGTTGGTTGGGTCCCAACCATTGCAGCTTATGCAAAGTGGATAAGGAATCAGTTAAGCACATTTTCGCGATATGTACTTATACCATTCACATCTTTAACTATATGAGCAATATATTCGACCTACTGAATTCTTGGTCCAACAATTCTCTCTTGGCAAATCTGGAAATTTGGTTCTCTCAGAATTTGGTAAACTCTCATCTCCATGTTTTCATAATTTGGTGTATTTGGATTACTAGAAACTGAGCTATATTTGATAATAGGGTTGCTGCTACTTCTTCGACTTGCCACCACGTGCTTTCTATGATGAATGAATATCCAACATCACTCAAACCCACGAAGATTTGAGTGGTGGGACCGACACCTATCCTAAGGCATCCCTTTGGCTTCTTTAATGGGGTTGTTGCAAATAGGGGTGGCAGGTGCCGGGGGATCCTCTTGGATCCCAGAGGACATGTTGAACAAACCTTCGCTTGGGGCCTAGGACATAGGACCAACAACGAGGCTGAGTGGTTGGCTCTCCTACAGGGTCTTCAATCCTTAGTCAGTAAAGACCTTCACAAGGTAACGATCTTTGGAGACTCTCGGCATGATATTTTCAAGCTGATTAATGGTTACTCCTCCGGTTCAATTAATTGTCGTCATTTATATGACAAAGCAAAGCCACTCATGTCTAAATCCTATGAGCTATTCCATGTTCTTCACCACAATGACTCTGCAGTGGACGCCTTGGAAAACACGGGGGCCTCCCTACCTCAAGGTCATTTTAGTCTTAACGAAAAATCCCCTTACACCAAATTCATCCCCTAATGGTTTGTTGGGCTTACTCCTTCCTCCCTCAAGGCAAGTGGCCTTCCCTCTCTCCACTTCTGGAAGTGGCTCTTAATACCCCTAAAGGCTTTCTAGAGGATCTCCCCCTTCATTCACCTTATCCCTCCACCCCTTTTTCTCCCTTCTCCCCCTCCCCTTATCCCTCCAACTCCACCTTATTCCTTTCCCTAGCTTTTTTCTTACCCCCCTCCCTTATCCCTCCCCTCACCCTTCCTCTCACCACCTCACGCCATCCTCCCACAGCTGGCTCCCACATCGCGCTACTTCCCAAAGGGTCATCTCATTCAATGCACTGTCCTGCCAACACTCTTATCCTCGCCGCGTGGATCTTTCTCTGCCTGCATCCTCTCTCGGGCAACGTCGGATTTATGGCTCACCACCCCCTGGTTAATTGCCCCTCCTCCTCACACGCTTCAAGTCTTTTTGATCATCTCATTATGTCTTCTCCTCGAAGCAGCTTGCAAGTTCATTTCTCTCCATCTCTCGGCTCGGTCTATCATGCAATTCCTCTGGAGCGCATCCTCTTGGATGTCATTGCAGGCGTAGGTGAAGGGTGGCTGCAAGAAATTCCGTGGGAAGCTCTCTCTCTCACCAGGACTTTTGTGAAGGAAAGGCTTGCCCTTGCAGCCTTCTCCTCTTTCTCTTGTAGCACCCTTACAGGCTCTTCGCTGTGGTTTGCAAGCATTGATTCTAGCTCCAGTCTCCCGTTCGAAGATCAGTCTCTCATTGCTGAGCAAAATACGATTTTGGGTTGTCACTGTTCAGGGTGGAAGGAAGGTGCAGTGGGTACTTTAGCCTATCGAAGCAAGGAGGGTGCCTCGCTCCAGTAGGAGCTTAAAGTGCTAAGGTATATCCTTAGTGGTCTCTCTGCCGAGAATCAGGCTTGCGTGCTAGCAGGCTCAGTCTGTGCTCTGCACAGTAACTTCGCCCGTATTGATCTCTCTCCAAGAAATGGCAGGATGTCTCAGGCTAACGAAAACACTGGCATTATGGACATAAAGAAGAATCTCAGGCGTCTTTACGAGATGATAGAGATAGGTATAATGGATAATAAAGAAATAGCACAGGAGGTCAAGAGCATGGGGGAAGTGGTAAGTTATACCTCTTTGCAAATTAGCAATCATGATGCAAGGATCGATGACAATGAGAGAAATCTCAGGGAGATAATGGGTAAGGTTGATAGAATTCAGGAAGATCTTCAGCGCCTGATCAAAATGAACCAGGGTAGCAAGGTGAATGAAACCCCTGCAGCTGCAGCGCACCCCATGGAGGAGGAATCAATGGTCCAACCCATGAAGCCCATAGGCAATCCATAATTGGTTCTCTTTTAAATATGTTAATATGTTTTACTGTCTTTTGCTTTGCATTCAGTTTATAAGGGTATACACTACCCTAGGCACTAGTTGTTTTGCAAGTTTCCTAGGTATAGTTTTTTGGACATCTCTTTGGATCAGTTTTGTGTGCAGCATTTTTGAACTGCAAGAACTCTCTGTTCCTGCTTTATTCTCTATAATGAATGGCTGTGCACAGCCTGTTTTATAAAAAACCTTCTTAGTTTCTGTTAAAAAAAATGGGGATGTTGCAAACACTATTGGGGGTGCAGGCATTCATCTTGCTATCAGTCCACACCATTTTTACTATTTAAGGTTGGGCTGTGGTCACAGCACCAACACGAGGGCGGATCTACTTGCTCGTTGGCCTTTGCTTTATTTTTCAAAATCCATTGGACTTCCTTCACTCCACATATTTGGAGACTCTGCGGTGGTTATAAATTGGGTAAACAACAAATCAACACTTTATGTCCTGAATCTGGAATCTTGGTGTAACAATATTACCAAGTTGAAAGGCACCTTCCTACTCTTGGTTGTGCAACACGTTTATAGGGAGCATAATGTGAGGGCAGACTGCTTATCAAAGGAGGCACTCTCATTGGCCCCTCGCCACTTGACTTTCACAAAATATGATGATGAGATCATTGAAGAAAGAAAATTGTAGCTCTTTTAGAGTTCTTATATGGAGCTTGGTCTCCTTGATTATATGCCCTATGGCTCTAACTCTTTTTTTCTTGCTGATTGAACTATATACGATTAGTCTATCTGTGTGATGCATCCTTGGATAAGCATCCTGGGCTCTACTTATGCTCACTATTTGTAGTGCACGAGACCTGATTATGGAATTCTTTGTCTTATTTTGTAGCTCCTGAGAAGCCGGTATTTTTGTTTCTTCCAGCCCAGTATACTCTCTGTTTTTTTGGTTTGGGACTGTTTGGGATGTTTTGTAGATCAGATCCATATATGGTATGATTATTGTTATAATACATGATGTAATTATTTCCTTTGATTCATATGAACAACAAAAAATAGTTTAAAAAAAAAAAAGGTACATTTAAGCATTTTTATTAAGGTCATTTGAGAACTCAAAAATATTGTACAAGGAAAATTCAAAACTATAAATATGTAATGTACTTAAGAAATAATTTATGCCAACTACTCTTTAATAATATATTTATTTCTTTTAACTATTTAGTAGACCTCTTTATTATGCATCAACTCTATTATGCATCAACTATACATTCATCATTTTTCTTGAACATCTACAAACTGAGTTTTTTTTCCAAGGAAAAAAGTCATAAATATCTTTATTTACATTCAACAGATGGCCCAAAAGACCATTAACAACGAGAGTCCCAACCTTATAGCTGGTAATTACAATCATGATAATACTCCATAAAGAGCTCATAAAACCAATAAAGGCCTGTAGCTAATTCAAAAAAGTGATAACCAGATTTAAACTGATCATGAACACTTATCTCTGCATCATCTTTCAAAAAGAGAAACTTTTTTGGAAAGATATCATTCAAAATAAAGCTCCAATTGAGCACATAAAACCTAATGTCAAAAGCTTAAAAGATATCATAATTTAGCTGCAGATATAAAATCCAGAACTTAGTCATCATCTCAAAAAAAAAAATAGCTCATCAAGAAATTGTTCAGTATATCAACATCAGAAAACTGCTCAGTGAATCACCATAAAAAAAACAGCTCATCAAAGAGTATCATCATCAAGAAAACATGTCATCAAAAAAAGCACTATTCAGAGTATCTCCATCAAGATATAGCTCATTAAGAAACTGTTCACTGTATCACCTTCCATTGAGCACATAGCTTGTCTCCCACAAAGCCAAAACCATGTCCCAATGAACCTAATAAAAATTTAGCTTGATTAGAAAAATTGATAGGTTTCCACAACAACATCTGCTCGGTGTTCTTTAATGGATCAGGAACCTTCCAAAATACTTCCTCCAGCTTTTGCCAAAGCATCTGCAGAAGAATTTCTTTCCCGATAGATATGTCTAAATGATACAGAATCGAAACAATCAGTTAACCTGTTAACATCCCGGAGAATCATGGCTAATTCTAAATTCAATATTCGTTACTTACCAGATGCCCAGTTAATAACTAACTGAGAATCACCAAAAATATGAATTTTATCCAAAGAGTTCCTTCGAGCCAGAGTAAGAAGAAGCTTGAGGGCACATAATTCTGCAAAATTATTAGTACCCAATCCTAAACCAGCTTTAAAGGAAAAAAAGTGAACATATGATAAAAATAGCATACCTCTAGCTCCACAAGCTATGGGATCCCGAGATGCAGACCCATCAAAAAAACCCCATGCATAGGATTTATCAATAACTTCCACCAAGATGGTTCAAATCGAAACCATAGAATGCTTCTGAGGAATATTCTTCATCATTCCCAAACTAAAACTAGATACCTATGCAGAAGATAAGGATAAATTCTCAAAACAAGACAAATTTATGGCCTTCCAGATGAACAATAAAACAATGATAGCTAATGGTTTAAAATTTGCCACTTCCATATTCAAACACCAGTTTTTGAAACATGTTGTCACAGAATCTCCATTCCAGAGATTATTGAGTTTGAAATGATCCTCAATAATTAAACAGACAGACTGAGTGAAAGGACACTCTACTCCAATATGAAAATTGGTTTCACATTCCATTTTGCACAGATAACATCTACCAGGTCCTTCACAGCCTTTCAGGATAAGAACATCCCAAGTCAACGCTTTACCAGATAAGAGAAACTATCAAAATAGTTTAGACTTGAGAGGACATTTCAGCTTCCATAAGACTTTCCACCACCAAATAAGGTCCATATCCCTGTTCATAAGCTGAGCATAACCTTCTTTAGGAGAATACCTGCCAGATTTAGATAAATTCCAAACAAGAACATCATCATCATTTGAAGTCCTAACATGACTAGATTTAAGAATGGCTAAGTAACCATTCCACACATCAATCTCTAGAGGATCAGTAAAACCAATGAAATATGTAGTAAACCATTGTTGAGCCATCAGAGCAGACATTCCATGAAGTCCAATATCAGATAAACAATAAAGACCAGCCAGATGTAATTTTTCCAGCATGGGGGAAGGTAAAGCATGTCTCCATTTGCATCCTATCCAAGGATCTAACCCAATACGAACAACAGTACCATTACCAATATTCCATACCAAAAAAATTCCAATAATGTCAAAAGCCCACAACACAGCTTTCCAACAAATTGAGACATTATTTTTCTTTTTGACAGGAGATCTTATCCATTCAATAATATTCATTGGTTGAATATATTTCTGATAAGCAATATTTACCCATAATCTCATGCCATGAATAATATTCCATACATTTTTTGCTGCCAACGCTTTAGCAAATACAACAGGAACTTTAAGTCCCCATCCACCCATAGACTTTGGATTAGCCAAAATCTTCCAGGATGTCCAAGGTAGGCCATGAGAATTCTGCTTACCAGACCAAAGAAATTTGAAACAAAGCTTTCTGATTTTTTCAATAATCCCCAATGGAATCCAAAAGTGCATCCAATAGACCGGAATGGCCTCTAATACTGCTTTAATCAGTATCAACTTACCCCCCTTAGATAACCAATGAAAGCTCCAATTATTAATCCTTTTTTCTACCTTTATAATCAACCAATCCCAATCCTTTAAAAAATATTTGCAAGGTTTGAGATAAAAACCAAGGTATTTCATACCATTTACAATTCTGTCAACAGGAAAGGTAAAAATATTCTGTAATGTAACAACGTTAGATTCTTCCATGCAAGAATAAAATAAAGTAGATTTATCATTATTTATCTTCATCCCATATGCCTTGTAGAAAATCATTAAAATCTCATATAATGAAGAAAGAGATTGTTCAGAACCATCATTGACCATTACTATATCATCCACAAAAAGAACATGAGTTAAGACAATATGATTTCCAAAAGATAAACCATGATAAGTCTCATTCGCTTTGGCAAAAAGAATAGCCCTGCCTAAACCTTCAACCACCACCAGAAACAGTAAAGGTGCCAAGGGGCATTCTTGTCTAAGTCCCCTACCAGCTTTAAAGAAAGTAGTTGCAACACCATTAATAAGCAAAGAGAAGGAAATAGAGGAGAGACTGCTCATGATCCAAGAAATAAACTTCCCAACAAAACCTAATTTGGAGAGAATAACCCGAAGGTAGGTCCAGCTCACACGATCATAAGCTTTAGATAAATCAATCTTTATCATTACCTCCTTTAAGGATTTACAGTGCATAGTATGCATACCTTCCTGAATGACCCCAACTGCATCATGAATCTGCCTATTCGGCAAAAACCCAAACTGTTCATCATATATACACCTACCCAAAACATTTCTGATCCGGATAGAGATAATCTTACCAATAATTTTGTAAACAAAATTACACAAGGAGATCGGTCAAAAATCCTCAAAAGATAATGGATGATCAATCTTTGGGGTGAGCGCAAGAAAAGTTGAGTTGAAAACCGCAGGAATCTTACCACTTATCCAGGAAAGCTCAATAAATCTCAAAAGATCCTCACCCAGAACATCAAAAAGACATCTGTAAACCTCTACAGGAATTCCATCAGGTCACAGACTCTTATCATTTTTGCTAATGGAAAGGATATGCTTAAGATCTTGTAAAAGAACAGGTTTCATAAGCTCACAATTATCTTCCTCAGAAACAGATGAGGGAAAAAAACCAGCACTATGCACAATCTTAGGAAGATGAAGATCAACTTCTTCCTTAAACAAAGATTCAAAATCCTGAATCCCAGCCTCAGCAATAGCCTCAACACCTTCAACAAGATTGCCAGAATCATCATGAATTTTCCAAATAGTATTAAGGTTTTTCCTATGTGCCGCAAATTTATGGAAAAAAGGGGTATTTTCATCACCACAAATCAACAATAAAGCCCTACTTTTTTGTCAAGCCTCCTTTTATCGATAACATAAAATAGTTCTCTTATGAGATTCAAGCTCAACCAAGGTCAATTTATCCTCCTCCGAAGTAAAACCAATATTAACCCTATCAAAATACCTCTTCATATCATTTTCAATATCCACTAAATCCTTTATATCCTGGACTTTTTTCTTCAAAGACCATTCAATGGATAGATCCTTAATTCTTTTAAGGTTCGCAACAAACTGGGATGCAGGGGAAATCTCAGACAAAGCATAAAAAACCACCCAGGATCCTTTTAATACCTCAACCAACTCAATGTTTTCTAACCAACATGCATTAAACTTAAAAGGACAGTGAGCCTTAGAAGTGCTTGAAGATATTTGTAAATAAATAGGCTGATGATCTGAATCTCCTCCACACCCTATCCATTGCTTAAAAAAAAAATCCCTATCTAGGAAATCAGCTGATAATAAAAGTCTATCCAACCTTTTACAGATACTCTCAGAACCAACTCTGGGATTAGACCAGGTTGGAATGGATACCAAAGGGACAATGTCAATAAGCCCTAACCCATCCAAAATATTAGTAAAGAAATCGGTTAATGCATCCACTCGAGCATTAACCCCCAAATTTTAGACAGTCCCATGGAGAAATTTAGATCTCCCCCAAAAACCAAATATAGGCAATTGAAACAATCCATACAAACTGAGTTACACTAGTGTAATTTCCCTTATAAAATGATTTAGCCTTGCCGTAATAACCTTAGCTTATTGTGTTCTTGTAAGTACTCTTCTTGCAACACTATGATCAGCTCTGTCCTATCTTTTCTTACCCTGTGGTTACACAACACCTCCAGCTCTGCTCCCTATAGATATATTCCCTTGTTTATTTTCTGGTTTACTTGGATCTCTCGCAATAACTGTATCTTCGAGAACCTGAAACCTTGTACTTCTATCCTTATCTCCCATGTTGAGAGCTTTATTGACCTCTATCCTGTGCCTAAAAAAGTCAAAAAGTGCAGACAGATTGGACCTAAACCGAAGCATGACTTTCCATGTGGATATTTTGATGGAGCAGCTATTGTGAAGGCGGGAGGAGCTGGGTTTGTGATCTATTTAAGTGAAACCCATTATTTCTATTTCTCAATGGGATGTGGTAGCAGTTCAAACACTAGGGATGAACTATTGGCATTATGGGCTGTTCTAAGAGTAAGCCATTTGATGGGATTGCCCATGCGTTCGATTTTTGGGGATTCTATGGTAATCATATCATGGATTAATGAACTATCTGCCCTTGAGTTGCCCACACTCACTCACTGGTGCGAAGATATTAAATATATGAAAAGATTGGCCCCTCAGGTGATTTTCATGCATATCTTCCGTGAGCACAATATGCTGGCTGATAGTCTATCAAAGCAGGCTGTGAACTTAAACATTGGATTTGCACTTTTCACTGAATATCTGGATGGGAAGGCCATTGAGAATGGTCATTACAGTCTTTTTTGAGATGCTCTTTATTTTCATCTTCCAGCATCATATGTATATGTTTTATATATGTTTTTTTCTTCCTGTTACTTTTTTGAAAGACTTTCAGCAAGCAGTTTCAATGCTCTGGATGGGTTGCATGATCATTACCATCATTCTGGAAGAACTTCTGACCTGAATCACTCAGGGATGATGAGAAAAGTCTGCAAAGATCAGACTTTAATGTCTTTTGTTCACATAATGCTTGCTGTTAGTATTTGTTTTGATGTCCATGTGTTTTTCTGGACTTGATTAGCATCTGTTTTGCTGATGGTTATGTATATCATGTCTTTTGATTCTTATTGAATATCAAAGACTGGTATTTTTTCTTCTGAAAAAAAAAAGTCTAACTTAAGAAAGTGACAAAGTTTACAAGGGAGTTAAATGTTCAATATTCACTTAAGCGAGTTGGACTTAGGCCAATAAAAAATGGTGATATTGGATTGCCAATAAAGAAATAATTTGTTACTCAAGTATATAGTAATAAAAGAATTTTGTGAGTCAAGCGATAAAAGCTTATGTAAATAAGCATCAAGCTCAATCGTCTCTATTAATTTATAGTGAATGTTTTTTATCCCTTGGTATATATTTTGTAAAACAATTAATAAAAAGTATAAATTTTAGTAAAATCCATTCTAAAAATACAAATTATATATAGATAATGTATATGATTAAATATGTTTGAGACATTTCACATGAATACACATCCCAATAAAACAATTACCATTAATACATATGCCAAGAAAACAACTACCATTAGTACATATGCCAAGAAAACAACTAATGAGATAAATTGTCCTTGCCCTTGCCTCATTACAAACTTTGTAACGTGGTCTATCTAATTACATATGTTTGTGGCGTTGGGAATCTTAGTTCCTTCCCCATGCTAATTAATTGTATTGCAATTAAACCCCATAACAAGCACATAAAAAAACCTTAAAACAAGAAGCAACTAACGCTCCAAGTAAAAACACGACAGCTTAAAATTGAAACAACAAACAACTTAAAACAATTAACATAGATAAAAGAGGATAATTAAAAAACAATTAACATAGGTGAAAGAGATAACTTAAAATCAATTAAATAATTAATATAAATAAAAAAAGATAAAGTGTGAATTATAGGTAGTAATCAACATAGATCTATTTTAAACTCAATTCTATTAAGCAACAAGAGGGATCCGATTTGTGAGGTGTATTTTTTTTCTTAAATTTTTACATGTTAGGAAACAATTTACATAAAGATATTTGATTCCTTATCGTGCTTAATATATATCTAGCACCTCACTACTCTTGGTACAATCATTGATCCATCTTAAACTGGGATCTATCAAGCATCCAGAGGGATCCAATTTATTGATAGATCTAGGTTTAAGATGGATCTATGGTGTTTTTATTTTTATTTTTAAATTTTATGAGCCAACATGGATTTTTTTAATTACTTTTCAATTTGTTTTATTTTATTTTATCTTATGAGCTGACATGATTTTTTAAATTAATTTTTATTTTTGGTAACATAACTTTACTTTATGTGACAACATCTCACCATAGTGGTTTGTAGAGCACCTCTCTCATCTTGGTGCAATAAATTTTGGAATATTTACATATTATAAGATGTATAAATGTTATAAATAATAAAGTTTAGGGTTTGTTAATTAGGTTTAATTTTGATGATTGGGAGGAATGATTGTTATTTTTTTTATTCAAGGTTTATTCTCATTAGTTATATGTTCATATGACCTTGAGTTTTAAAGAATTGGGTTTATCATTTATGATCTTGAGTTCTAAAGAATTGAGTTTATTCTAGGTGACATCCTTTGAATGAGGGAAAGTGCCAAAGGGTTTCTTGGGATATATATTCTAAAAATGTCAATTGAGTCTAGCCCAAGAGGTTGAGTGGAGGAGTGTTATTCTCCCTACTAAGAATCAATTCTTGCTAATGACATGTTGAACTCTTAATGGATATATTGTTGTATCGACCTTGAGCTTTGAATAATCTAGTTTACCTTTGATACCATTCTTAAAAAGAGGGGAAATGCTTGATAATTTTTCTTAGAAATTTTATCCTTAAAAAATAAAAAAAAGATTCAATCCAAAATGATTGGACATTCAATCTCAATACAAATGTAATCCAACTCAATTGTTGTGAATGACTTCTTTTGTTGGCATCACAATTTTATGTAAACTATGGTTTCATTTGTTGTCATTGTGGAGTTGATTCCTTTAGTAGGATTAGAGTTTTTCTCAAACAATTTATTGCATTTCTAAACTTCTAGACTATCCTAACCTTCAACATTTCCTTTTTTCTCTCTCCTTAAAATTATAAAGTTACTACTTTTATCAATACTTATTTTGATATTTATGTCGACATTAATTTTTACAATATTATAATTCTTTTATATAACGATTTTAAATATTTATTTATTTATTTAATTTGACAAGAATGAGTAAAAAGTTGTTATATTAAAGAGAGGAAATAAATTCCTTGTCAAAACAATAGTACATTCAAAATGAGGCTCTCAGCATGAGAATTCAGAGTTATATTGTAAACTATGTGAATATCCTCAAAATTGGAGCTCTTATGACTATTTTCTATGCTTACTAACTAATAGTTATACTTCCTAACATACTAGCCTAGCTTGTATATAAACGAATGGTACATAGAAAACTTAAGAGTTAAAACATCCATGGAACCTACTCTTCAAGTTTGAGCAGCTAATGCATAGAAGAGGAATCCTCTGCAACTTCTTTCTCCTTCAATTGTTGTTGCATATTTTTAACTTTTATCTCCAGAGTTGCAATTGTGATCTTCATTTCTTTAACTTGATCTTGTTGCTGATTGTAATTGTCCCTAAGGAGATCCAACTGGAGCTGAAATTCATGCCTCTCTCCCACTCTGTGGCAATCATTTTCTTCTCACCATTCTTCAGTCTCCCCCCTACGTTCGAAGGTCTTTTTCCAACCACCTCACTCTGCACCAGAGATGTCTAAAATTATTAGATAGTCATTTTCACCATGCTCTACGCAACAATTAGGTTCATCAACCCACCCGTCACTCTCCATTCCAATTGCAATACTCAATTCCCTTGTAGTATCCAAGATCTAAATCAGATTTGAATATTATCTCTTACTATTGATATTATCAAAATATGAATATAAATTTACAAGCTTATTGAGCATTTTCTTTGACAATGAAAGACATAGGCAGTAATGACAAAAAATCTGAGAGTGGTAGAGGATTAATGGAAGAAACCAAAGGATAGGTTTGGAGACTAAAAGTTCAGATTCCTAAGCACTTGGATGTTGGGTCCTTTTTGTTTTTGAGCATTAGCAAGGATGAAGTCTACTACCAGGCTTTTGGGTGCCCCAACAGGTGCAAACTGAGATTGAACAGTTAATTCCAAGAAACCAAGGATTATGGAAGTATTAGGTGAGTTATTAGTCACTTTTTAAGAATTAAATGTCCATTTATCAAGCTTAGAATAGTTCTGTAACAATTAGGTAGAGTTTGAGGGCGTTTGGGAAAAAACTAGGAATTTGGACTAGAGATAGCTTGCACAATGGAGGCTTCACAAGAACTATAAGAAATTAAATAAATCAGGTTCTGAGAGTTATATTGGTTTTTTGGGTGAATGTATGACCTTATACAACTTACATAATCAAATTTGAGCTTATTGAACAAACATGGCATTAAAAATAGTAAAACTAGTCAAATTTGACTAGCTAATGAGCACATGTAAGAAAATAAGGAAGAAATCGACTATGTACTTTATCATATTTGCAAATAAATGCTATCATATGTTTATTATACTATCCTAAACATCAACAAGCTCATATATATGTTAGTGATTGAGCATAAATATGAAGATAACTAAACTTTAAAACTTTAATCCATAATAACAGTGCATATAAATATCATCAATATTCCAAAGACATAAATAAAACCATAGAACACATGATATACCTTGGGAAATCCCTCCATTTGTTTAGAGGATGAAAAACCCAGCAAAGAATCTTAGAGTATAATTGACATAGAATGATTACAACACAATAGCAGGTTGCCTTCTCCGAGAGCACCAGAGAGTAGAGATCAAATGGAACACTGTGATGATCTTGCCAAGTGCATATCACTTTAATAACAAGTCATATTAGGTCATACAAGAAATATAATGAATATTGCATGCTTAGGTAAGTAGTTAACATCGAGAATACTGCTTTATCTTCAACCATGCACCATCACTGACTTGGTGCCAAGTTGTCACTCCATAATTATCTCCCACAAGGTATATATGCACCCTCCATTAATTCAATGAGTTTGACTGACTCTATTTGAGTTGTTAGCTGAATGAATTGAACTGAACTGAATGAAACTGCATGTAATTGAATGGAACTGCATGTAATTAAATGGAACTACATGTAACTAAATAGAACTGAATGTAACTGAACATAACTGAATGTAACAGAACATAACTGAATGTAACTGAACAAAACTGAATGTAACTAGATAGAAATGAATGTAACTAAATAGAAATGAATGTAACTCCATCAGTTTCATCTCCAACAACTACTTGCATAAATTAAGGAGTTGATTCCTTAATTAACTGAAACTTGTTTATCATAATTAATACTCTGATGTCTTATCAATTTGAGTTCACTTGGTGGCATGCATGGGTAATTTGAATTCTCTCTCTATATTTGTTCTCATATTAGTTTTTCTATGCATGGTCCATTTATGTTTTCATTAATTCTATATTTTATCATACACATAAGGATTGTTTCGAACCTATAATCGTATGTATTACCATGGTATTACCCCAGGTCATATATTCACATGCTAAAGTAAATCACTCTAGGGGTAGCTAATCCCTAAATGAGACTTGTAGCACATGTTGATCATGACTAGGAATACATCACATAGTATATCATCGAGACTTAATACAACATAAGTCATGTAAAATTAATATACCATAAGTTTAGGACTTGATACAACACAAGTCTGATACCTTAACATAAGGTCATGATCTTAACGATAAGATCCTAGTACAAGCATCTCTCCCAAATATGACAATGTCATGTGACCTTAATACAATATAATTTCTTGACTTGATAAAACACAAGTATTAGAACTTCATACAACATAAGGTCAAGGAGAATATCTGAAACTAATTACAACATAGATTTCAGACTTGATTACAACACAAGTCTTAGACCTTAATACAACATAAGGTCATGGAGAATAACTCTCGAAGTTGTACTCTAAACACTCCCTCTCAGGGAGGGAGACATTCTATTCCATACTAATATTATCTCAGAAGTGTCTAAACTTCGTCACTGATAGAGGCTTGTCACAAATTCACATTCTGCTCATAAGTACCTATGTACTGGAACTCATTTTTCATGACCATGACTTCAATGAAGTAAAACTTCATCTCAAAGTGTTTTTATCATAACACACATATAGGGTTTTCGAGAAATCTTGACTATTAACACCCAATTAATGTAGGCTCAAATATTTCACCCTAGTAGGTATCTTCCCAAGCTACACTACTCCTTAGTATGTAAATTATCCGCAAAACACATTTTGCTTCTGTATTACTCTCAGACATACATCTTGATTTTGTAGTACTAGCCGCAATACACTTAGCTTTTGTATTACTAGCCTCAAACTACATTGCTTATCTCAGGCTAAAAACAATAGCTGGATAACACAATCAAATAATAGGTCTTCCATGTATCAAATATGATAAAGATCCTATTATAATGTACCTCAAAGGTACTCAAACCTATTCCTAGTAGAAAGCATAAAGTACAATAGGTCTACTCAAAGACCAACCAACTACTTACACAAAGTAGCATCATCTAGATCCAATCGATAATAAAGTTTCTCTAAACTAGAAACCATGGATTTTAAATCCTTCACATAAAACATTATACTTAAAATGTGTTATAACACGTAGAAAGAAAGACTTATCTTTTCTTTCACTCTTCAACATTTGTTGACTTCTTGAATCTTCTGCTATCTGGAGAAGTTCTCCGTGAGATTGTCATTCTCTGTGATGTTCTTTAAGTCATGATCACTTTCTCAATGATGCTTATCTTTATATTGCAGCACCCAAACTACCTCTCCGATATTTTTAACTGTTCTCTGATAGTCCAGACTATAACTCTTCTTGAGTATCAATAGTCTCTGAGATTTTGGCCATGTCTCTGCTCACGTGGATTCTGTTCACAAGGTATCACAACCCCTGGTTGCCTAAGTCATGTATCATGACTATATGCTGGGGATTTTATCTATTTTTGCCTATGAAGACACATTAATACTCCCTCTTCAACTGGAGGGGTTTTTCTGTACTATACCAAGGTTGTCTTAGATAGAGGATTTAATAAGAATGTTGGCAATGCTGCTCATCTATGGATATGTACAATGTCTCGAAAATAACTGATTAAAAAACTAAAAACTCTTTACTAATTTTCAACATGCTCTATCTAGAGAAACACATGTGATCTTCCTCGATCATTATACTAGTCAAATTTCATATATCTTTGAAACTCTATTTCATTGACAAAGACATATATGAGTCCACATACACTTGTACCAAGTAGGTATCACAACACATGCTATGTACATGTATATGTATAGACTGTAAAGAACATGACTAATCATGGGACCTGTGACTAACTAGGTTCATCTCAACTAACCTTTTGAGATATTCCAAATTAGATCTAAACTTCAGATTTCTATTCATATGGATGGCCATGGACTTTTAATCCATCATCCTGAAACTCTTCAGGTTCTCTACTACACATTTTCCTTAATTAAGGAAAATCTTATCTGGTGACTACCACCCTCTAATCATAAGAATCATAACAATATTCTTGAATTAGTGTTCTAAGTTTCCTTTTGAATTATGATCATCATGCATATCTCCTTTTTACTGGAGGTACATCAACCAATTACACTGGTTCTTCAGGATCTAGCGAGACTAGAAACTCCCTCTCATCGTATAAATATGAGAATCATAATCTGGGTTCTTCATCACAAAGACTTATTCTCATCTATATATGAAGCTCTTCTTTAACACATAAATCTATATAAGATAGAATATCTTCAGGAGTCTTCACATCTATCATAATAGAATCAATCCATCTATTATATCTGCTTCCCAAGAGACATAGGAACCTCCCAGACTGTTCTCTTTCAGGCTCACCCATATGAATGAATCTATATTCATGTCCTTCTTTAATTTTAGGTAAGTTCATTTTAATTTCCTTGACAAGAAAAGATATTATAATTGTTAGAACCATTTCATACTCATGAATTTTATTAACATGAAAAACTCACAATATATTGATAATGATTTGCATAGTTATGTATAGTTATTGACCAACCAGTTTAACATAACCCATTATAATATTATATACTGATATGCAGCCCTATATCAGTCAAAAAATTCATTTTATAAAATAAATATACAACACCATTTTCATATCTCATGGGGTAAGCATGAAGCTCTCTATCTAGCCAATCATGTAGTCTTATGTTCATAGTTTATGAAACAATCATGCTGCCCTAAATATCATGTCTTATGGAGGATGTTTTCAAACTTATATCAGTCCTATATGAGTATAAATCAGTCCTACATAAGTCTTATATCAGTCCTATATCATCTCACAAAATATGGACTGTGAGATTGATAACATGCCAATAAAGATAAAAAAAAATGTTTATGCTAAACACAATTCCAAGTCTAGGAATACATATCTATATGACAGTCATGAAACATAAACAAATTTTTAGATCTAATCTATAACATCAAATAAAAAAATAAGGTACTCATCTTTATTGTTTGTGTGGGCTTGCTCTTGATCTTTGCACCCTTGCGGAGATAGGTGGAGTCCTTCTTTATTCACTGCAAATTTAAACGTTGCAAAAATAAAACTTAATGCATGTACTAGAAAGTGTGTCTCTGCATGGGAATAAGGATCCCATTAAACTAAGAGAATTCCCTTCTTCACTAAAGGAAATATTCCTTTCGATCATTCTATTCCTTGGACGATTTCTCTTGAGAAGGTTCACTTCCTTCTATGGCGGTGGATGCATGAACTCTTCGTTCTTTTCTTTTCCTTGCATTGCAATCCTGTATGAAGTGACTTGCCTTCTTGCAATATAAAAATATAGTTTTTATTTGCCCATACCTTTATGGATCTCTTTATTCTTTGCACAGAAATTGTTCTTGGGAGCATAATGTTTCTTTCTTTCTTGGTTCTTGCCGTGAGAGAAAGATTCTCCTCCTTAGTGCTCACCATCTTGTTCTGGATGCGCCCTTCTTCTTGGATGAAATCATGCCAAATTATTTATAAATTAGGCTGATATTCTCTTCCATTACCATAGCAAGAAAGGTCTCCCATGAGGAGAATAGTCCGTCGATGGCTCTTTGTAGAAGATCATCCTCATCCATCTCTACATTGATGCTTACTAGTTTATCCTTCACTTGTGAAATCTTCGTAAAGAATGATGCCATAGTCTCATCCTTATCCATCTTCATGTTGAGAAACTTGTTCTTCAAATCCCTCTTTTTAGTAGGGGCCTTATTCTCATAAAGATTTGTGAGTGTGTTAAACACTCCTTTTTCGTATTCAATGGTGTGATCACCAACATGAGGCTGTCCTTCATGGATTCATATATGATCCTCTTTTCCTTTGCTTGATTCTTCTTTTAATTTGTTCTTCTTGCATTTTAGTGGGCTCTTTAATCATGGAGGTCACAAAAGAATCAAGATCATGCTCTTCAAGAATATTGATCACCCTCTCCTTCCATGTATTGAAGTTATATGTTCCTTCGAGTCAATCTTTCGGTCGGATGGATATTGATTCCATTTCTTCTTCAAGATCTTACTCAATGCTTCAATATCTACAGCTACATAGGATTAGAGTGTTTGCAAAAAACTAAGATCTTACACGCCCTTTCTCTAATACCATGTTAGTGATTGAGAAAAAATATGAATATAACTAAAATTTATTACTTAAATCCATAATAATAGTGCATACAGATCTCATCAATATTCCAAAGACATAAATCAAACCATAGAATACATGATATTCCATGGGAAAACCCTCCACTGATTCAGAGGATAAAAAACCCAGCAAAAAATCTTAGAGTATGATTGATAATTGGTAGAGAATGATTACAACACAATAGCATATTTCCTTCTCTGTTGTACAGGAATAGACACCTTATAACCGAAGGTCTGGGGTTACCAACATACTCATAAAACTTGCAGGCAATTGACTCTAGAGTACAGAAAAGGAAATAAAAGGATAGAATAGACTCACCTGATACACGACAGTTGATCCTAGCTTTGTTCTCTTCCGCTCTGCTTCTCCTCCAAAGCCTTCAGGGATGCTTCTCCTTCACCTGTCAAGAGCAAATCCTCCAAGTGCAAGATGATACATGTATATAAAACAGGTTAGATAAATCATATACAAAGTGCTTAATCATAAGTATTCATCAAACCATGATACATGAAATACATTCAAGACACATATGGAAGAAGGATTCTCTTTATTAACAATAATGAATGAGTTCAGATTACAACCCAATGCCTAAGACAAGGACTCCTCTGCAACCAAAGGATTCTGAGTTCCACTGCTCCAAAGACTTCTGAATAGATACCACCAGCATAACCTTGCTCTCCAAGTATCATTGATTAATACCCTCCCCAAGGCTTTTATTTATACTTAGTGAAGTAAGGCAATTTTGAGGGTTGAGGAGGTTGAGACAGTTAAGGTGATTATGGTTAAGGGATTAACAAATCTCAAATAATCACGATTTATTATTTTTAATGTCAAAGGAAGGTGTATGCGGGTATTAACACTGGCAACCCGCATATGACACACGAGTTTCTCTAAGGGAAACCTGTGTGCATATCTGTACGCAAGATGCTATTACAAATACTCGCGTACAACACACGACATGCTTTAATAAAATGTGCATATGTACGCGAGTTGCATATAAGAAAAGACACATACATCACTTGACATATTCAAAGGTAAAAATAACCAGCTGGATGGATGATAAATGTAATTCATAATATGCCCATCTATAGTGTTTTAGGCAACCTTCAATACATAAATGTCCTTTTGTGTGCCAACATAGGGAATGTCGGAACTCGGACGGAGAAGTGCCATATAGGTAGATAACAGATGCCCCCTAATGTGTGAGGTTAGAGGGAAATGATGGCTGAAATACATTATAATATTTATCTTTGGAGAACTCAGAAATCCAATGGAGTAGAGGTAGTACCTGAAACAAATACATAATATTGTCATATACAAAGTCATATCTGAGGATGCTATGTTCAATATACTGGAACACTATCTCCTTTACAATATTTGAGTACATCATATGATACGGGTGCAAAACCACGTATATTACAAAGGTGGAGCAAAGCCACGATATACAATAATGATGAGTCTTCAAAGATCTGGAAGCTGTGTACATAAATGGAACATAATCTTGTGCAACTTAGTCCATAGGGGAGGAACTAAGGTCTTCATAAACTATCCCAAAGAACCCGTACAATCCAGGCCATGTGAATAAATGTAGGTTGAAGTCAAACATGGAAAGGATTCAACAGTTTGTCAATCAAATGATAAGCGACAACTGAAGCAAAGGAATTCACCAATAATGAAAGTGAATCCTAAGGTACGATCGTCAAAATTCTAGGTCTTCGTCATCACAATGTACTGAAACGGAACCATGATGTGATAATAAAGGCAATAGATCCTCCAACGGATCACGAGAGTGACTAGGAACTGGGTAAAAGAAGGGAGACACAATAGATAACATATATAACAATGATGGGATCAGGATATAGATCAAACATTGGGTGAAGTCCTTAAACAATGAGCACGACACAGAGATGACCCAAGGCAGCTTTTAACTTATAGATAGAACAACTAGACTTATCTGTCATGTAGGAGACATGATCAGATTCCCTAGGTATAACGGACACTGAGGAGGAGTAGCAAACTCAAAGTAATAGCTGAACTGAAAGTAAATACTGATACATGGGTATCAGAAAAGACAAAGAGTTCTATGTTCAAGGATGACATGCTGCCACTACTGAAAATAAGAGAAAACTTCTTCCTTTCCTTCCCTGTTAAATTTTAACGAGTTCAGGAAAGTCAACTCGGTTCCCTCTTCATTTTTTAACAAGCTTGAAGAGAAGGGAAAACAATGCTTGATAGTGTCACTGATTCGTGGATTTAATGAGCCCAAACTAGTACATGCTCAGCTGGTGTTTTCACATTTAGAGAGTCTGAAAACTCCAAAGAAGAATCCAGGGGGGTCCTTTTTCATCCAATTTAGTCTCCTGAGGCCGAAAAAGTATAAAACATACCATAGACGAACTCTCTTAACTTCTGTAGAAGAAAAGGTGAACCTTTTTCGTACTTAGTCATGGAGGTCCAAAAAAGGTTAAATTACCACCTACCCAACGCTCCTTCCAAAACAGCATAAAATAGCTTGAGTTTTACGAGTGTGAAGGAAAGCAAGATCACTCGGAAAGATCCATTTGATTACGAGAAATGGGCCTTACAACAATAAACTCGTTTCTTTGTTCTTAAGTGTTTAACGAGCATGACAAAGACACAAAGTACACTCGGAATATTTTTCATGTTTAGGTCTAGAGCACGAAAAAGAGAAAACTAAGCTCATACCGGGCGTTCCTTTTCTGTAAATTTAGTCCCTCAGGTCTGGAAAAGTTATAAACCTATGCCTGAGAATACTCTTCCCAATTCAAAAATAGAAAAGAGAGGGATCCTTTCTTGTATTATTCCACATGGTCTGTTAACCTACCACCAATGCGGATGCCCGTTCACATATTCTTAACGAGCTTGAACGGAAAAGTTAACTCGGCAATCAAGTCTGTTTTGAAGGAGTCAGACCTGGGCCTAAAGAAACTCCATAATGGCGGGGAGTCCTATAAAGGGATAGCTTGTTAAAAGAGATTCAAAAGAATCTCTATTTGGTGTGAAAAATAGCTAAAAGGATACCCCTGTACCTAAAACAGTTGCAGCATGGGTATCAAAGAACAACATAGGATTTGAAGGAAGATACTCATGAAAAAGGGTCCTATCCGCGGAAGAACAATGGTAAAAACAGGGAACTAATGGTTTATAATACCATAGTCCGTGGAAAAATGTTGATTGCTAAGGTTAATGTGGATTGAATATAGATGCCAAAAATGCATTGGAAATGACAAAACCACCCTATTGGAGCAAAAAACACTTTATAATGATGAAAAACCTGTTTCAAAGAAAAAAGAAATATGGTATTAGTTGAATAGATTTTCAAACTATAGGAAAAAACCCACTTGGAGAAATAAAATTTCTATAAATAATTGAAAATCAAAACAAAACTCACCATTTGGAATTTTTAGCCATTAAAAGCAAGTTTTTACCTCTACCTTTGTTCAATCACTATGGACAATCTAGCAGATGAAATCAAATTCCAGAAGTTGCAAGTAAGCCTACACCCCGAGCTCTTCATTTTGATCCTAGCAATTATGAATTTTGAGTCCCAATTTCATGATTAAAAGCATCCTAAAACATGTCACGGCGCATACACAGGTTCACAGTGTAAAGACTCACGTACACACGTTCTGTATGCGGGTTGCCTTTAGAGACATCGCGTACAGTACGTGACATGTCTAACTAGACAGTCGCGTGTACTGCGTGAAGGATAAAAAGCTAATTATAGTCAATTTTTTTTGAAATTTTAGATGAAATTAATGAATCAAATTACTTGTTTTGCTAGGTGTGAAGATGGTGTTGGAATGGAGGGAACAAGAACATGAAACAATGGACCAAGAAGCGCTCCAAAGTGCACCCACTATACATGCATTGCAAACAAGTGGGCTATTAAAGATTTTTGCACATCACCCATGCGGGCCAATGTCTGCCTATTGGAGTTCATGATAAACTATTGGGATCATGATTTGGGGATGTTTGACCTACAAGGTGAGACTTTGGAGATTACTATTGAGGACATGTATTTCATTACTGGTCTGTCACGACGAGGAGCACCGGTCAACTTAGAGGGCACTGGCAGAGGCGGTGACCCTTTAAGTGTCCAGAACTACATAGATGTGTTTTGCACACCAGGTACCCAAAAGAGAGGGAGCTATGTCCCTATTGCACATATCCGTGACTTTACACTACAGGTACTTACAAGCACCATCATGAGGATTGCAGGATCCTCCTCATTACATTTGGCTACATGGAACCAAATGAGGTTGGCGGTGGATTATTTTCGTGGTGCCCTCTATGATTGGTGTTCGGGAGTTGTCCCTATCATGAAAAGAAAACCATCCGATTGCAAGAGAGGAAGGCGAAAGAACTTTGGTTATGTGAGCATATTGGTTGCCTTCTTCTTCTTTGAGAGTACCAGGGTTGAGCCCCACCATACCTCTACCAGTCCGATCTCCACGTTAGCCGAGGCTGAGCAGATGGGGAGACATCTTCCTCCATCAAGGAGGAGGAGACACAGTGCATAGTGTATACGATGATGATTTCTATATCTGGTGGGAATGATAGCTACTAGCACTAGAGCAGTTTCCATATGCCGGCATGGATTTTCAACGTGACCCAGACCTTGTCCTCCCTCCAGGAGGAGCATGGGGAGAGCTAGGTAAACAATTTTTAATTTTTATCATTTTTAAAATTTTTATGAATTTTAAAATGATAGATATATACATATATACAAGTCTTAATCCTATAAATGTGTCAAAATGTAGATATTGGACTGGTCCTCCCTAAGGGGCATCCATGCATGTTTGTTCGTCCTATCATAGGTGAAGACCCGGGGCTGATCAGGGTTCTAGAGGGGAAGCTAGCCAGGCTAACCCAAAGAGTTCCCACCTTGCGGATAGAGCATATCTCGACTGCCATGCAAGAGTTCATTGTTGGAGTTCCACCGGTCTGGTTACGTCTTTTCAGGCGAGTGGCCAGAGTGGTTCTTGTATACATAGATGCTGTGGAGGCTGCCGAAGCCGAAGAGGCCGAGGAAGCCAGAGTACAGAGGGACCATGGGGACCAAGGTGGTCCAAGTGACCAGGGTGGTCCAAGTGACCAGGGTGGTCCTGCTTAGATCTAGGACATTTTGATGGACTGCGATCCACATTTTTGTATAGTATACCGTTATGACGAGATCGGAGGATCAGACTCGACCTATCTATGGACATATATTTTACATATATATATATATATTGTTGTTGGTTTATTTACAAATGTTTTTTATATGTGTCATGTATATCTTTATGAAATGTGTGTTAGATGCCAATCTAAAATGTAATTAGCATATGCATCAGTCAATGAATTCTGATTTCATGGAATGTGATTGAATATAATAACTTCAAAATTTCTTTCCAATAACCGAATTTGCATGAATTGACGTAATAGAATAGGATTTCGTACTTGATAAGCTCGATTGAGCTGGGAAACCACCAGCTAAGAGTCTAAATGGACTGTGGGTGACACCACGTGACAAAGCATCCCATAGAAGCTCAATTACGGCCCTATACTCAGCAACATTATTAGAAGCAGGACCTAAGCAAGCGCCTCCAGGGGCAACTAGTTGTCCTGAAGGGGAGTAAATGACCCATGCTGCTGAAGCTATATTACAAGTGTGATGGCTAGCATCATCAGCGAACCCTATATACCTTTCAGAAGACATCTGCAACAACCAACAGATAGTATAAAAAAAAAATCGACAACCTAATGTACATAAAAATACATACAATAAAAAATACAAGAAAAAGTGCTAAGCCTAAGCATAGTAATTTTTCAGGTAGAGCCCATTTCTAGGCTCAAGCAGCTTGTTCCCATCAAAATCAATTAACTCATATGTGCCCTTCTTCAAAAATTTTGATACGACATAAGGTCCTAACCACATGGACTTGAATTTTCCTGCCCCCAGGGGTTCTTTGTCTTGGTCCCAAAGCAAGACAATTTCCCCCTCAGAGAAAACCCGAGGTTTGACCGATTTATCATATTGAGTTTTGACCCTATTTTTATGAGCTTGATTAGCGGTCAGCACATCTCTACGCTGTTCATTAAGGTGTTCCAAATGTACCAAATGTTCCTCAAGCTCCATCGTATCAGGTAACACATGAATAGATATTTTTAGAGACAGGATTTCACACTCAATCGGAGTAACTGCTCCACTCCATGAACGAGTTGGAAGGGGGAGAAACCCGTAGCAGTTTTTACGTTAGTTCGGTAGGCCCAAAGAGCAGGATATAGCATGATGTGCCAGTTAGAATGGGCTGCATCAATTGTACGTTTAAGGATAGTCTTTAAAGTTTTGTTGATAGCCTCAAACTGACCATTTTCTTGCGGATAGTATGAAGATGAATGTTCTTGTCTGAATCCGAGCATAGTGGTTAGTTCCGTCATCATGTTATTTTGAAAATGACTCCCATGTTCAGTGACAATCACTTTGGGTATACCAAACCGTGCTATAATCTGATTGAATATGAAGAAAGTTGTTGTTTCCCCGTCGACTTTAAAAGTAGGCATTGCCTCTGCCCATTTCGTAAAATAGTCAATAGCGACAATGATGTATTTATGCCCCCCAGTCGAGGCTGGGTTGCATGTCACATAATCAATCCCCCATTTCATGAAGGGGCCTACCGAGACAATGGGAAATAACGGAGTAGGATGTGACCGCATTTTCCTGGTGTAAAGCTGACACGGATGAAAACGCTTCACTGCTTCTACACAATCTTTGAAGATCGTGGGCCAAAAATAACCAGCACGTAGTATCTTCTGGGCCTTTTCTAACCCAGATAAATGACCCCCACACACTCCACTATGGGAATCATTCAGGACAATCTCCGCTTCCTCATGGGTAAGGCATCGACACAAAATGGAATCTACCCCTCTTCGATATAATGTATCTCCTATGATGAGGTAGTTCTTGGCATGAAGGCATAATTTACGTCGTTCCTCCCTTGAAGAAGCTGCAGGATACTTCAAAGTCTCGAGATATATAAGAATATCCCCATACCAAGGATCAGAGGTGGATATCAAGAAGATGTGCTCATCTGGGAATGAGTCATCTTCAACGGCTACATCTTCTTCAGTAGGAAATTCTGCTATAAGTTCAGCAAAAACTAAGGACTTCTTAGACTTAGTGGACTGAAAATCTAAGTCAAACTCTTGAAGAATGACTATCCATTTGTTAAATTCCCCCCCAACAATCTGTCAGGATAAAACATATTGAAATGGATTCACATCCGCCACTACTATCGTGGTCCTTAGTAAAATGTAGTGACGTAACCTCTGAACAGCATAAATGACTACTAAGGCTAATTTCTCAATGTGGGAGTATCTAAGTTCAAGTCCAGCCAAAGCACGACTAAGATAATAAACGACATGCTCTACAAGCTTATCGTCCTCCTGAACTAGTACTACCCTAATGGTCGACTCAGATGCGGTCAGATATAATATAAAATCCCTAGAATAATCTAGCGGACACAATAAGGGTGCCGACAACAAAGCTTTTTTCAATGCCTCGAAAGCAAGTTGTGCGGTTTCATCCCATACAAATGGGGTGTCCTGTTTGAGTAGGAGCATGAAACCCTTAGTAATCTTGGCATATTTAACAATAAAACATCGAAGAAAATTAGACTTTCCTTGCAGGATTTGAAGTTGCTTGATAGAACGAGGAGGAGGAAAATTTACAATGGCCTCAACTTTCAATGGATCCACCTGGATGCCTCTACTAGAGACAATGAACCCAAGCAATCTTCCTGAATCAACACAAAATACACACTTGTGGGGATTCAAGCGGATTTTATAATGTCTGCATCTCTCAAATATCAACCGTAAATGATCTGGATGTTGAATTCTCTTACGAGAATGTGCAGGTAGATCATCAAGGTATGGTTCGACAATGGATTTAATATCATGGAAGGCAAAGTTCATAGCCCGTTGAAAGGTTGCCCCAGCATTTTTCAATCCAAAGGGAATTTTCTTATACGCGAAGGTACCCCAAGGACAAATGAAAGCAGTTTTATGTTGGTCTTCCGATTTTATTTGAATTTGATTGTATCCAGAGAAACCATCCATAAACGAAAACACCTCACTTCCTGCACAAGCATCTATAATTTGGTCTATAAATGGAATGGGATAGTTGTTCTTAAGAAAGGTTTTATTGAGGTCTCTAAAGTCTATACAGACGTGGATAGTCCCTTGCTTCTTATCAACAAGAACAGGGTTGGATACCCATTTTGTCAAAGCTATGGGATAGATAAAACCAGCCTTCAACAACTTTTCAACTTCAGCCTTTATAGCCGCCACTTTGCGTGGGTTAACAGGACTTAACTTTTGTCGAACCGGTTTGGCATCAGGATATGTTTAGATTTCGTGTTCAACAATCGATGGATCTATGCCTGACATCTCCTCATATGACCAGGCAAAGACATCGCGGAATTCCTTAAACAGGGCAGTATAGATAGCAATCTCTTCAGGAGAGCAATTTGCACCTATGTATATGTTTTTCAGGACATTGGGATTTACAGAGATGTTAATAGGTATAGTGGCGAAAATGTTTTCCATATTCCCCTCGGCAAATATTCCTTCCCTAGGCAAGGGATTGATGGGTGTATCAACATCTTCTGACAGTCTCAAACGAAACTCTTGATTTTCTATTATGCTTAGTTCTTGAAGAAAATCAGAACGATGATGAAGATCCTCACAAATCTTACCACGTCCACTCATGGCTTCCAAAATGGCTTCATCAGAAGGTAAAACCATGTCTAAACAATCTATAGAGTGCAAATATTTTTCCACCCATGCGGGCAAATAGACTTCTTCCAGATCTTCCGAGACTGTTAGAGGATCTGGGATGGGATCAACAGTGTCTTGAGTGATATCTTGATAAAATACCTCCACTTCCGATAAGGGCACGTCTGGTTTGTGGGGGGATGGGAGAACCCAAGGATCAGTCCTATCAACAACCGTAGCTATGGACCTCCCCACACTAGTAGAACCATTATAATTTACCGGGGCTGGAAGATCAAATGTTCCCATCAGTGATGTGTACATTCCAGCCCCCAAGCTCTGTGCAGCAGGTTTGACCTGATCAACCAATGGCACAGTGGACTCATTAGACTCTAAATGGCCTTTTCAAGTATAATCAAGTTGATCAATAGTAACCAATTTGCCCTCATGTGGAAAAACCACTACACAAAAAACGACCGACGCAATAGCAGACATCGCATAAGTCCAGTTCCTTCCCAGAAGCAGATTATAATCTAAAGGAGCATCAATAACTTCTACCTCAATAGACACTGCTTTCCCTACCAGCTTAATTTCAAAATCTGGCAGGATACCATGTGGACGGAAGGACCTTCCATCAAAAGCAGTAAGTAGAGTGTTTGACGGGACCAGCTCTGGGGATCCGAGAGCTTTCCAACAGGTCAAGGACATAACTCATGTAGAAGCACGCTCATCAACAACTGCCCTTCCAATGGTCTTTCCACCATGGATCAAATCTATTGATAAGGCCACATGGTAAGGTAGGAAAATTTTAACTTCAGACAAATGAAACTTTGCCATGAGACTCGATGAATCCATGCTACCTAAAGTTTCTAAGAGGGCATCCCGCTGAATGGGACAACTCTGTAACACCTCTAAAGCTAACATTGCACACGGGGTTTGAGCTAAATCTTCAACCACGGAGTATTTTGAAGCAGCCCCAGTGTTAGGGTTATGCAAGGTCTTCTTGAAGACACCTTTTGGTATCTTCGACATAGTTTCAGCAGGCTTCTCTATCGTGAGAGGGTTAGAAGTTTCATCTACAGCTTTACCCTTCTTAGGAGTCTCTTTCTCATAATTTTTATTCCTCGTCTGTAACAAAGTCGAAGATCGAACCATGTTGATATAGTTTGGGTTAGGGTCATTTTGAGTGCCCCCTGCTACATTAGAATCTGAAGCATAGTTCTGTCCTTGAGGAAAGGGATCCTTCAGGACAATCGGTTGTTGAGCTTTAAGCAGCTTCTGGGCTTGTTCCATAAAGGGACAAAGGTGAGTAAGGTGGTCCTCCTGGCACAACTTACATCGGAACTTGAACTTGTTATTTTCTTTCTTGCCCCCATCAGCATTGTTCATGGGCTTCTGCTTGTTTTGGTTTCCCTCTCCTTTCTTTCCTCTCTTTTTCGTCCCACCGGGTTGCTGATTGCCCTTCTGAGAGGTTTGTGCAAAAACATTTGCACTCTGGGGGGAGGGGTCAGCCTTTTCTGCCTCTTCCGTATACTTCTTGACAGACAACTGATGAAGTTACTTAGCCAAAGACTCTATAGCGGGAGAGTTAACGGACCCAACCACACCATCGGCATGGGGTCTAGGCTTAGGCTTCTCCACATCGTGCGTAGGCCTCGGTGCCTGAGGGATAATCTCATACAAGATCCCAGATTGTGAATAAATCAAATCCAATTGCTGGGCCCTGAGAATGGCTTCTTCTTCATTCGTCACTCCTGAGGTGGATACGTCCTTAGATATGTAGGGCAACAGGGATTTAAGGAACCACTCTAAAAGGAACTCGGGAGGGATAGTGGCTTTTATAAGGCTCTTTCACCTCCTCCACTCTTGGATGTGATCCAATATGTGGGTAGCCTTGTTCTGCCTAAAGGTATATAACAAGTCCGTTCTGAAATCATATCAGATGGGAAGCTGAAAGTGGCTAAGAAATGCACTAGCCAAGTCCCAGAAACTACTGAAAGCAGCAGAAGGCAATTCAATATACCATTTTGCCGTGATACTTGTTAAGGTTCTCTGGAACAGCCTCAACCTAACTGAATCTTCATTCAGTGAATTCGAAGAACACCATAAATGGAATGTGGTGGCATGAGCCCCAGGATCTTCACCAACTTTGCCCTTGAATTTAGGGATGTCTGATGGCAATTTGGTGGGAACAGGTGGCCATGAGGGGTCATGTCTCACCGGGTCATTCATCAATTTTGACAAATCTGGCAAGTTTAAGGTTTCCAGGAATGGAAGTTTGGGTCAAACCAGGGAACTAAATGTGCTAGTCTGGGGATTAGAGAGACCTACCCCCGAATGCCCATAGGTAAAAGTGGGGTTGTCCCCTACCACCAGTTGCGAAGTGGGTAGATTACTCTAAAATGGATTCCATCTGTAAGCCACAGGATTGTGTGTGGGAGGTGCAGTATAAGAAGTTCGGGTCGTCCCAATAGAAACAGGGGTATGAAAGATAGGAGCCGGTATCCCTCCGCTAAACAACGAAAAGGGAGAGCTTGTACATAGGGCTGAAATCGGAGTTTGAAAACTTTTCCCATAAGAGGTATTGTTCCCAAACTGCACTCCTACATACGAAGGTGACGGGCCTACGTATGGAGTGGATGGGGGAATGTGCCCCCCATTCCAAGGAAATCCTTGGATGAACGCTGAGGATCCTACCGAACCGCTCTGGGTAGTATTTGGAAAGGAAGAAGGAACAGTATGTATAATAGGGATCCCAGTAACCATATCACTAGAAGTACCTTCTAGGTTTGAGTGAACCAGTGGTTGAACCACCCGGCTCGCTGGAGTCAAAGGTGTAGAAGGTATACTAGATCGAGGGGCACTTACCGGGGGAGGTAGTACCCCTTCAACCGGAACAGCTGAGGTGAACACAAAAGAACTTTCTCCCACAGAAGACATAATCCTACCCATAGGGACACCTAAAACAGGTGAATCAAAAGGTCTAACCTGAACGATCACATGATTGTTTAAATAAGTCAAGGGTGTGTTAAAATTCCTTGCAAACTCGTCGGTCTGTAAGTATTCTATCTCAACTATATAAAGATCAAAATGGTTAGCTATAAGTTCTGGTTCACCTAGAACTTCACTTACTCCTACCAATTTAAATGAACCGTCCGTGTCCAATCTCCGCCTTTGGGGTGGAGGTGGAGGCTCCAACGTGATGAGAGGAGGAAGGTTTCGCAAACTTCTTGAACTTCTTATAGGTTGGTCCTCCATGATTGAAAATTTGACAAATCAAACACTAAGGCCAACTAAACACAGGAAAAACCACAGAGCACACACTATAAAAATCCTAAAGCCTCAAACAATCAATCAAGGGTTAAAGATATGCTTTCCCGAAGAAAGCTGAAGAACGGTTACTTGGCGTCCTCGAAGTGGTTCTTAGGCACAAGCGGAGGAATCACCCACCACCCTCCTACACTTACAACAAGGGTTACCTTCCAAGCCTGTCCAAGGTGAACCAGAAATAGCCTTCTGGTTTACCTAGGTATGAACCCTAAATTTCAAGAGACTAAAGGCTACCTTAGTTATACCAACGGTCTCGGGGGACAATCACAAGCCCGACTTGTATGCATGGGTAGGGTAGCTAAGCCTAAAACTCTGTCTAGGACAGAATCCCCAGATGCATAAAAGTCCTAATTTACGTTTTGAGAAGGAATCAGAGGGTTATCTCCTCAGTCCAATGCCTCCACGTGACCTTGTGCTTGACTCCCTTTTGAGAGGAGCTTCCTAGATATTGATAAAGTCAAGGATTTACCTAAAGAAAGGTCCACTATGTCTGAATTTTAAAACTTATGGGAAGTTTACACTTCCTATCCCACAAGTCTAGCCTAAGCTAGTAGGTGAAAGGCCCCTAAAAATAAAAATTACTCGTAAATTTTAATTATTGAGTTCATTTTAAAGGGATTTTTCTTACTTAGAAGGAAATGGAGTGATGAACTATGGTGTTTTTGACTCGATAAGAAATAAAAAAGTAAAGGTGTATTCTTTTTTCAAAGCAAATTAACACTATTAAAGCAAACTTCTTTTTCTTTTTGTAAATATATATTGATGAACAAATGCAACGATAACGAGAAACTAAGTCTATGTCTTTTGTAGCTTTTGAGATTATATTTTTAAAACTGAAAATGAAAACTACTTATGCAAAAGCTTGAAAATGTTTTTCTTTTCACTTTTTAAAAATGCTCAAACTCTACCATGCACCTAAAATGAACTAAACTTGAGTATACTTGGATCAAATCAACTGTTTAAAATAAGCAAACTGAAGTAAACAGGTCAATAAAACCAAGAATCAACCAACAAAGGGAGACGATAACCCTAGCTTGGGTGTGTACAATGACAAGAAATCACTGTAAACTCACAAAGGTAAGTGACAAACCAACCACTATCAGAAGATAGACTGGAAAAACAATGCACCCTGATCACTGATTCGGACAGAGACACTTCAACCTATAACCCAAACAGGCCAACCTACTTCAAAATGCAAACAGAAGACAATCCAAACAAAAGAAACCCAAGGGCTTTATAAGAAAGCACCAAGTGTGGTCACCAAGGTCTTCAGACTAACTGCATAGTATACATAAATAAATACAACTAACAAATAGTAATTACACAAATACAGGGACAAGCAAACCCTAGCATAAAAATTCCTATTTCCATGCTTGTACGCGACTGTGTATAAGGGAAACTCGCGTACTGTACATGATTGTCCAAGAGAGCAAACCGCGTATGCAGGCCTCTGTATGTGACTATGTAGCAGAGCAACCCGCATACAGGTACAAAAGTTTTCTTAAAAAATAAGAAAATTCCACAAGGATTTCAAACACTATGATAAGCATGAGCCAGGATAAAACACCACACACAAACTTCAAGGCAAAGACTGGTCAGGGGTGACAGAAACAACCTACAACAGTCTGGGCTCCCCAGTAGAGTAGCCAATTTTGTTGTACAGGAATAGACACCTTATTACCGAAGGTCTGGGGTTACCAACATACTCATAAAACTTGCAGGCAATTGACTCTAGAGTACAAAAAAGGAAATAATAGGATAGAATAGACTCACCCGATACACAACGGTTGATCCTAGCTTTGTCCTCTTCCGCTCTGCTTCTCCTCCAAATCCTTCAGGGATGCCTCTCCTTCACCTGTCAAGAGCAAATCCTCCAAGTGCAAGATGATACATGTATATAAAACAGGTCAGATAAATCATATACAAAGTGCTTAATCATAAGTATTCATCAAACCATGATACATGAAAGACATTCAAGACACATATGGAAGAAGGATTCTCTTTATTAACAATAATGAATGAGTTGAGATTACAACCCAACACCTGAGACAAGGACTCCTCTGCAACCAAAGTATTCTGAGTTCCACTGCTCCAAAGACTTTTGAATAGATACCACTAGCATAACCTTGCTCTCCAAGTATCATTGATTAATACTCTCCCCAAGGCCTTTATTTATACTTAGTGAAATAAGGCATTTTCAAGGGTTGAGGAGGTTGAGACAGTTAAGGTGATTATGGTTAAGGGCTTAACAAATCTCAAATAATCGTGATTTATTATTTTTAATGTCAAAAGAAGGTGTACGCGGGTATTAATACTGGCAACCCACATATGACACGTGAGTTGCTCTAAGGGAAACCTGCATACAGATCTGTATGCGAGATGCTATTACAAATACTCATGTACAACACGCGACATGATTTAATAAAAGGTGCGTATGTACGCAAGTTTCATATAAGAAAAGGTGCGTACAACACTTGACATATTCAAAGGTAAAAATAACCAGCTGGATGGATGATAAATGTAATTCATAATATGCCCATCTATAGTGTTTTAGGAAACCTTCAATCCATAAATATCCTTTTGTGTGCCGACATAGGGAATGTCGGCACTCGAACGGAGAAATGCCATATAGGTAGATAACATTATCCGAGAGCACCATAGAGTAGAGATCAAGTGGAACACTGTGATGATATTTCCAAGTGCATAACACTTTAATAACAAGTCATATTAGGTCATACAAGGAAGATAACGAATATTGAATGCTTAGGTAAGTGTTGACATCGAGAACATTGCTTTATCTTCAACCATGCACCATCACTAACTTGGCGCCAAGTCGGAACTCCATAATTATCTCCCACAAGGAAGACATGGACCCTCCATTAATTCACAAAGTTTAACTGTCTCTAACTGAGTTGTTTGCTAAATGAACTAAAATAAATTGCATGTAATTGACTGGAACTGCATGTAATTGAACATAATTGTATGTAACTAAACATATTTGAATGTAACTGAATAGAACTGAATGTAACTAAACAATATTGAATGTAACTGAACAAAACTGAATGTAACTAAACACAACTAATGTAACTCCATCAGTTTCATCTCCAACAACTACTTGCATAAATTAAGGATTTGATTCCTTAATTAACTGAAACTTGTTTATCATAATTAATACTCAACTGATGTCTTATCAATTCGATTTCACTTGGTGGCATGCATGGGTAATTCAAATCTAGGGGTAGCTAGGGGTATCTAATATCGAAAGGATACTTCTAGCACCTGTTGACCATGCCATACATCACATAGCATATCCTAGAGACTTAATACAACATAAGTAATGTGAAATTAATACACCATAAGTTCTGTACTTGATACTACACAAGTCCTAGAACTTAACATAAGGTCATGATCTTAACCATAAGATCCTAGTACAAGCATCTCTCCAAAATATGACAATGTCATGTGAACTTAATACAATATAAGTTACAAACTTGATACAACACAAGTCTCAGACCTTAATACAACATAAGGTCAAGGAGGAGATATGAACCTTATTACAACATAGATTCTAGACTTGATTACAACACAAATCTCAGACCTTAATACAACATAAGGTCATGGAGAATAACTCCGAAAGTCTTAACAATATCATTATTACATCACTATCAGTGCATTAAACTTACAAAAAGGCTCAATAAATGAGCATTGGAAGGCCTCTCTCATAAAAAAATGGCATTATAAATTTCTACAGTAAAAATCTTACTCTATATCAGAGGTCATAATATTAAGAAGGACATGAGAATATCGAAAAGATCTTGGAGGAGATGATATCCCTCATCGGTGCCCAAAATTGAAGGATAGTGGCTTGTAACCAACACTCGACACCAATATGACAATCCTAAGAGCATAAGTGAAGTATCCTTCACTGTAGCTCGACTTTCAAGGTTGAATGGCTGATCTTCTGAGCTTAAATTTGGTCTTCAATGGATGCTCCTTGGCTATTTGTGGATGCACTGAATAATGGAAGATAAGATAGAAGAGAAAGGGAAGGCTCGGGGTGCATCACCCAAGGGAACTGAGGCACATCACTTAGACAAGAATCTATGTTTCACTCAACATAAAAATAATGATCATCAAAAGTTGTGAAATGGATTTGGAAGCATTCTTTTATAGACTTTAGTGACTTGTTGAGAAATTTACCCACTTGCAAACCCTAACCCTAATACATGGATGCACCCCCCTTGAGTAAATTAGAAATTTAAACCTTTAGATGATGTTTTCCTACTTGCATCACTCAATCCAAAGTGGAAATTATGCCCTCCTTGAGAAAATGACATTTTCTTCTTTATGAATGATGATGTTTCCTTGCTTGCATCCTTTCACCAAATTGGAAACTGCATCCTCCTTAACCAAAAGTTTCATGCTTTGTGACTGACTTCTTTTCCTATACTTTCCTTCTTCTAAAATTTCCTTTCTTTTCACTTCTTTTGACAATTTCCATCTTTTTTATGACAAATTGATTTTGTCAGTTTTTTGTACATTTGCTATTTTTCTTCCTAGGAATGTTGGATTGCCTAACGCGCCCTCCTGCCTAACAAGTCATTTTGATATGTTATTATTTCTCATAAAAATTAATTAATTACACACATACATAACCAAAATTAGGAAATTAATTTAATACATGCCTCTCTAGTATTTAATTAATCAAAATTCCTTAGGAAGACTTCATTTAATTCATTTAAAACCCCCTAGGCACTTGTCATGGTAAAAAATTAATGTCCTTCAAGGGAAAGAAATGTCATTCCTCCTGTCCCAATTCTTCTTTTCCTCAAGCACAAGAAATCCAGGATGATGCAAAATTTTTGCACCCTCCCATGTTCCATATTCTCCGGGAAACCCTTTCCACTGCACAAGATATTCCTTAATGGTATTGTTCCTAATCCTTCTTTCTCTGTTTTTCAAAAATCTTTATGGAACTAAGATCAAATGACCTTCATCATCAAGAGGTGGAATTTATCCTAATACAATTATCTGTTGGCCTACTACTTTCTTCATGAAAAATACATGAAATATATTGTGGATATTGCTCTCCGGTGGCAGCTCCAATTCATAGGCCACTTCACCAGTCTTCCTCTAAATTTTGTAAGTCCCATAGAACTGAGGTTGGAATTTCTCAGCTTCCTTTGTATTCAAAGATGACTTCCTATAAGGTTTCAAACTCAAGTAGAATAGGTCTCCTTCTTGGAAGACTCTCTCAATCTTGTTCTTATCAACATTCATTTTTTGTTGGTTTTGTGCAGCCTCCAAATTTTCTTTAAGTTCCCTTAGTATGTATTGATTCTCCTGAAGCCAATATTTTTAATTTTGGGATCTACAGTACCCAAACATCATATCTGCAAAAGGTGGGGCTTCATATCCATACAAATCCATGAATGGAGTCATCCTAATTGATAGGTGAAAAGTGGTGTTATCGCATAATTCTCCCAGGTGGAGCCATGTGGCCCAAGATTTCTATTGTCCTGTGACACAATTGCGGAGGTAGAATTAAATCCATTGATTCAGTCTCTTAGTTTGACCATTGGTCTGAGGGTTATAGCTTGTTCTCAGATTTATATTTGTTCCTACTAGTTCAAATAGAGCTTTCCAAAAAGCACTGGTGAACTCGATGTCCCGGTCACTAGTTATGGTCTTGGGTAAACCATGTAGTCTAAAGAAATAATTGAAAAATAATCTAGCGAATTAAATGGATTATATAGTGGAGGTGACTACAAAAAAATGTGCAAACTTAGTCAACTTATCAACCACTAGATATATGCTATCTTTTCCTTGGACTTTCGGCAGCTCGGTGATGAAATCCAAAAAGAATCTTTCCCATTTCTGTTATGGAATAGGGAGGGGATGTAAGACTCCAGTAACGTGTGTGTGCTCTGCTTTTTTTGTTGCATGCAGTACACTCCCTCACATGCCTTATAAAATATTCCTCGAGGTGCTTCCAGGTGAACCTCTCTCTTATCTTCTGGTAAGTCTTCAAAAAACTAGGGTAGCCAGCCATTGGTGTATTATGTGCAAATTATAGGATCCTCTTCTTTAGTTTTGATCTAGGTACTAAGAAAATACTTTCCTTGTAATATATGAGGTCATTGTGTACCTTGTATGCCTCATTTTTTTTACCCCATCCAAAATCCCACATGCAAATTGATTTTTTGAGTATTCAGTTCCCAACTGTACCTTCGATTCAGTTAGCATTTGCAACAAAGAAAGTGCGATTTTGTGGGAAAGTGCATCATCCACCACATTCATCTTCCCCTTGTTGTATTCAATGTCAAAGTCATAGTATTGGACTTTACTTACCCAATTATGTTGTTTTTCATTAAGCACCTTTTGGATAAGGAAGTTCCTTAGACTGTTGTGATCAGTCTTCACTATGAACTTGCTTCTCACCAGATATTGCTTGAACTTTTCCAATGCATGGATGATGGCCAACATCTACTTGCCATAAATAGAATACAAACTTTCACGGGGCTACAATTTTCTGCTCTGATAGGAAATCGGGTGCCTTTCTTGCATCAAAACAACTCCAATGCCTTCCCTTGAGGCATCACACTCCAACAAAAAAGGCTTGGCGAAATCAGGCAATGATAGCACTGGACAACTACTCATTATTTCATTCATCTTATGGAAAGCTTGTTTCTCTTCCCCATTCCAACTGAAGGCCCCATTTTTGGTCATATCTATCAAAGGTGCAGTGAAGTTGGAGTACCCTTTGACACGTTTACGGCAATAGTTGTATAGGCCAATGAAGCCTCTCAACTCAATGAGGTTTCTTAGGCTTGGCCAATCCAAGACTGCTTTGATTTTCTCTTGGTGCACCTTGATCCCTTCTTGGAATATCACATGACTGAGATAGGTAACTCAGTCATGACAAAATCACACTTGGAAAACTTAGCATAAAAAGAATGATATGCAAGTACAGTTAGCACAATATCTAAATGGAGTAGGTGCTCCTCCCATGTCCTACTATAAATCAAAATATCATATAAAAAAAGGACATAGGCTTATGGATCTTCTCACTGAACACTTTGTTCATGTAATATTGGAAGGTTGTCGGAGCATTAGTCAAGCCAAATGGCATGACAAAAAACTCAAAGTGGTCAAAGTGACAATGGAAGCCTGTCTTCTGTATGTCATCCTCCCTCATTAATTTGGTGGTATCCCGATCAAATATCTATGTTGGAGAAGAATTTTTCTCCATGCAGCTCATCCATCGGCTTATCAATCCGAGGGATTGGGTACCAATTCTTTATGGTTTTCTGATTCAGAGCCCAATAGTCTATGCACATTCTAAGTGTTCCATCCTTCTTCTTTACCAGAACCACCAGATAAGAAAAGGGACTAGAACTTGGTCTAATGAGACTCAAATCAAGCAGTTCTTTGATGATCTTCTCAATATCATACTTGAACTTATTTAGATTCTTGTAGGGGTGTATTTTTATAGGAAGTGTGCCAATTTCTAGCTCAATTCCGTGCTCAATGCCACGAGCTGGTGGCCTACCATGTGGGAGGTTTAAAAAAAAACCCTTATGCTTGTGCAACAATTTTTTTTTATGTATTTGGGCTTATAGGAAGCATTAACAGAAGCTCCCTTAGTGGTTATCTTGAACTCAAAAACCCAATCAATTTCATCATATTTTAATATATCTGATGTTGTGGGAAGAGACCAATTTATTTAGGTAGGTGGTCATACATGTCAGAACAACTTGTTTTCCATCGGAGCCTTTATACTTCATTTATGGTACTTGATAGTTTACCGTATTTTCACCAATGGAAAATAACCATTTGGAATCCTATCAATAAATTGTTGTTAACCACATTCACCACATAGAAAGTATTAGTAACTATATAGTCCCCAATGGTCACTTGCATCTTGGGAATTTATTTTGTGCAGTCCATGGAGTGAATCCTAGGGGTTATGACAATGAATCCATCAAATGATTTTGTGGGAAAATTTATTTTCTCTACCATCGCACTATAAATGAAATTCTGGGTGGCTCCTTCATCCACCAAAATAGTATATTTATGCCCTTGGACTACTCCTTTGAACCAGAGAGTATGAAATCTAGGTACTCCCGACATAACAACAAATTTTATTGTGTCTGGTTGTAGTTGCTCCTCCTCATTAGTTGATTCAACTATTTTAATTCTTTTACTAGCTTGTCATCATTCTCTCCCTCATCGTCATCTTCAGATAAGGATTAAATATAGTGTTCTTTCCCCTTAGCACATTTATCTCCCATAACCCAAGATTCTTGGCAGGAAAAACAAAGCTTCTTCCTCCTTAGATCATCCTGATCCTTGTAAGAGTAATATTTCTTTCCAGAGGAAGGAAAGTTACTCACAAGAGGCCTTTTGATTATGAAATTTATGGGGCATGGGAGTCTTGGGAGGATATTTGGTCCTTGGAATGTCATCTTGCAGATATCTAGTTCTCCTCACCTCTTCTTGCAAGGTTGAGGGTCGGCAAGCTTTCACCATCCCTTTCAAAGGTTTTGCTAATCCTTCTGTAAACAAAAGGATCAAACTAGCCTCTAATATATCAGTGACCATCATTTTCAATCTTTGGAATTCATATATGTATGATTTAGGAGTTCCAACTTGTTTGAGATGTTCTGATTCTCGGAAAGAGATATCAGGATCTCTTCGGTCAAACATTTATGTCAATATCCTAGTGAATTATTCATAAGTAACCACTTGATCATGGCCCAAAGTATTCATTCCATGAAACCACCAGTCATTATCTTCCCCATCAATATGCATGGCTTCCATCTTGATGGAATCCCTATCAACCATAGGATTCAATTGGAAGTAAGTGTCCAATTTATGAATCCAAGAGTTTACTGTGCACTTGAAAGTGCCATCAAAGTAGGGTAGGGTGATCTTGCCAATGGCATGTCTCAGTTGAAAATTATGATATGGAACCCTTCAAACTCCTCAATAATTCCCTCTATACCGATTCTCACAAAAATATTTTAAAGTTAGATCCCTTCAGTAGTCCTCACTCAAGGTTTGATAGGAAACATACTTCTCCTTCCATGAAGCAACTGATTCAGTATGCACTTCATGGTATTCTTTGGGATGCTCCATGAAATTGTGCATGGCAGGACAGGGATTCAAATTAATTTCATATTTTAACTCATGTTTCCTATTATGTGTCCATGTATTGAAGAACATAGATCCACCCATGATATTCCTTGCTTTAGGCTAGGAGCCAATGCTGCTCCCTTCTCCATCTTTTCCACCTAACTACTTGGTTAGGAACTCTCTAGTCTCTTGACCAGACTAAATTATATTGTTCAAAATATATTGCATCCCTTTCAACATACTATGCACAAAAATTATGAACTCATCCTTCTCATCCATCTTCCTGTGGAATATTCCTTCCATAAAGTCAACTTCCTCTTCTTCAGAGGTCTTCCTTTTATAATCTGAATTGAATTTTGGACTCATTAATGATTATCAAGAGAAGTTATGGAGGACCATGCTATGATACCAATTTATTATCCAATATCGAAATAATATCTGAATATTATCTCTTACCGCTGATATTATCAAGACATGAAAAAAAAATTACAAGCTTATTGTATTTATGATCTTATACAACTTACATAATAAAATTTGATCTTACTGAACATACATGGCATTAAAAACAGTAAAACTAGTCAAATTTGACTAGGTAATGAGCAATATAGGTAAGCAAATAAGGAAGAAATTCGACTCTATAATTTATAATATTTAAAAATAAATGTTATAATAGGGTTATTATACTATCCTAAACATCATAAATATCATATATCATTATCATGGAAATTACATCACTATCAGTGCATTAAACTTACAAAAAGGCTCATTAAATCAGCATTGGAAGGCCTCTCTCTTAAAAATTTGGCATTATAACTTTCCGGAGCAGAAATATTAATTTGCATCAGAGGTAAGAATATTAAGAAGGATATGATAATATAAGAAATGTATTGGAGGAGTTGATCTCCCTCAATGGTTCCCAAAAACTGAAGAATAATGGCTTGTAACCAACACCCAACACGAATATGACAATCTTGAGAGCATAAGTGAAGTCTCCTTCACAAGAGATTGAATTCCAAGGATGAATGGATGATATTATAATCCTAAAATTTGTCTTCAATGGATTATCCTTGTCTCTCTGTGGCTGCACTGAATAATGGACGAGAATATAGAAGAGAATGGGAAGGCTTGGGGCGCATCGCCCAAGGGAGCTGAGGCACATAAGTCACACAAGAAGCTCTACTTCAATCAACATAGAAATAATGATAATCAAAATTTGTGAAATGGATTTGGAAGAATTATTTTATACAATTTATTGACTTGTTGAGAAATTGATTCACCTGTTGAGCAAGTTACACACTTGCAAACCCTAACCCTAATCCATGGATGCACCCTCCTTGAGGAAAATAGAAATTTAAGCATTTAGATGATGTTTCCCTACTTTCATCACACAATGCAATGTGGAAATTACCCAATCCTTGAAAAATTTTCCTTATTTATGACCGATGATGTTTCCTTGCTTGCATCCTTTCACCAAATTCGAGATTACACCCTCCTTGACCAAATGTTTCCTGCTTTGTGACTAACTTTTTTTCCTGTGCTTTCCATGTTTTAAAAATTCCTTACTTTTCCCTGCTTTTGACAGCTGCCATCTTTTCTATGACAGATTGTTATTGCCATTTTTTTTGGTATAGTTACTATTTTTTCTTCCTAGGAAAGTTGGCTTGCCTAATGTTTCCTCCTCTCTGACAACTCATTTCCACATGTAATTATGTCTCATAACAATTAATTAATGACACACACAAATAACCAGAATTAGGAAATTAATTTAATATGGGCCTCTCTAGTATTTAATTAATCAAAATTCCCTAGGAAGACTTCATTTAATTCATTTTAAGCCCCCCTAGGAACGTGGCATGGTAAACACTTAATGTCCTTCAAGGGAGGGACATGACATCCTCATCACTGCAATAGAACCAACCACTATTTAGTTGGGAGGACTGCCAAATTGTACTCACTCTTTTGACCAATATCCAAAACAAAGAGAAACAACTCCTAATACATCCAATTTATGATGGATTCCTCGTTATGGCAAATAATAATATTATCACCCACACCATTATCAATCCCCTTCATTGTTATGGAAAGGTGACCCCTTCCAAATACCTAGTACATGATCTTTCAAATTCCATCATGTCCAAATCCTTTCTTATGCAGCGCTAAGATATGCTGCTTGTGGGAGCTCTGGAGGAGTCTAAATTTCCATCCCAATCTATCTTTTTGAATTGTCTCCACCATGAACCAAATCATACTTGCATTGATAATGAGATAAGACACCATCCTGCAGTGAATTAATAATATTTTGGCATGATCCATAATATGGCATAGAAACACATGAACGGAGAGGGATCCAATTTGTGAGGTGTATTTTTTTTCTTAAATTTTTACATGTTAGGAAACAATTTACACAAAGATATTTGATCCCTTTTCGTGCTTAATATATCTAGCATCTCACTACTCTTGGTACAATCATTGATCCATCTTAAACTGGGATCTATCAAGCATCCAGAGGGATCCAATTTATTGATAGATCTAGGTTTAATATGGATCTATGGTAGTTTTATTTTTATTTTTAGATTTTATGAGCCAACATGGATTTTTTTAATTACTTTTCAATTTGTTTTATTTTATTTTATCTTATGAGCTGACATGATTTTTTAAATTAATTTTTATTTTTGGTAACATAACTTTACCTTATGTGACAACATCTCACCATAGTGGTTTGTAGAGCACCTCTCTCATCTTGGTGCAATAAATTTTAGAATATATACATATTATAAGACGTATAAATGTTATAAATAATAAAGTTTAGGGTTTGTTAATTAGGTTTAATTTTGATGATTGGGAGGAATGATTGTTATTTTTTTTATTCAAGGTTTATTCTCATTAGTTATATGTTGATATGACCTTGAGTTTTAAAGAATTGAGTTTATCATTTATGATCTTGAGTTCTAAAGTATTGATTTTATTCTAGGTGACATCCTTTGAATGAGGGAAAGTGCTAAAGGGTTTCTTGGGATATGTATTCTAAAAATGTCAATTGAGTCTAGCCCAAGAGGTTGAGTGGAGGAGTGTTATTCTCCCTACTAAAAATCAATTCTTGCTAATGACATGTTGAACTCTTAATGGATATATTGTTGTATTGACCTTGAGCTTTGAATAATCTAGTTTACCTTCGATACCATTCTTAAAAAGAGGGGAAATGCTTTATAAATTTCCTTAGAAATTTTATCCTTAAAAAATAAAGAAAAGATTCAATCCAAAATGATTGGACATTCAATCTCAATACAAATGTAATCCAACTCAATTGTTGTGAATGACTTCTTTTGTTGGCATCACAATTTTATGTAAACTATGGTTTCATTAGTTGTCATTATGGACTTGATTCCTTCAGTAGGATTAGAGTTTTTCTCAAACAATTTATTGCATTTCTAAACTTTTAGACTATCCTAAACTTCAACAGTTCCTTTTTTTCTCTCTCTTTAAAATTATAAAGTTAATACTTTTATCGATACTTATTTTGATATTTATGTTGACATTAATTTTTACAATATTATAATTCTTTTATATAACGATTTTAAATATTTATTTATTTTGACAAGAATGAGTACAAAGTTGTTATATTAAAGAGAGGAAATAAATTCCTTGTCAAAACAATAGTACATTCAAAATGAGGCTCTCAGCTTGAGAATTCAGAGTTATATTGTAAACTGTGTGAATATCCTCAAAATTGGAGCTCTTATGATTATTTTCTATGCTTACTAACTAATAGTTATACTTCCTAACATACTATCCTAACTTGTATATAAACGAATGGTACATAGAAAAATTAAGAGTTAAAACATCCATGGAACCTACTCTTCAAGTTTGAGCTGCTGATGCATAGAAGAGGAATCCTCTGCAACTTCTTTCTCCTTCAATTATTGTTGTATATTTTTAACTTTTTTTCTCCAGAGTTGCAATTGTGATCTTCATTTCTTTAACTTGATCTTGTTGTTGATCATAATTGTCCCTAAGGAGATCCAACTGGAGCTGAAATTCATGCCTCTCCCACTCCGTGGGGATCATTTTATTCTCACCATTCTTCAGTCTCCCCCCCTATGTTTGAAGGTCTTTTTCCAACCACCTCACTCTGCGCCGGAGACGTCTAAAATTATTAGATAGTCATTTTTCACCATGCTCTACGCAACAATTAGGTTCATTAACCCACCCGTCACTCTCCATTCCAATTGCAATACTCAATTCCCCTGTAGTATCCAAGATCTAAATCAGATCTGAATATTATCTCTTACTGCTAATATTATAAAAATATGAATATAAATTTACAAGCTTATTGAGGATTTTCTTTGACAATGAAAGACATAGGCAGTAATGACAAAAAATCTGAGAGTGTTAGAGGATTAATGGAAGAAACCAAAGGATAGGTTTGGAGACTGAAATTTTAGATTCCTAAGCACTTGGATGTTGGGTCCTTTTTGTTTTTGAGAATTAGCGAGGCTGAAGTCTACTACCAGGATTCCAGGTGCCCCAACCGGTGCAAACTGAGATTGAATAGTCAATTCCAAGAAACCAAGGTTTACGAAAGTCTTAGGTGATTTATTAGTCACTTTTTAGGAATTAAATGTCCATTTATGAAGCTTAGAATAGTTCTGTAACAATTAGGTAGAGTTTGAGGGTGTTTGGGAAAAAACTAGGAATTTGGACTAGAGATAGCTTGCACAATGGAGGCTTCACAAGAACTATAAGAAATTAACTAAATCATGTTATGAGAGTTATATTGGTTTTTTGGGTGAATGTATGACCTGATACAACTTACATAATCAAATTTGAGCTTATTGAATAGACATGGCATTAAAAATAGTAAAACTAGTCAAATTTGACTAGCTAATGAGCACATGTAAGCAAATAAGGAAGAAATTTGACTATGTACTTTATCATCTTTGCAAATAAATGTTATCAAAGGTTTATTATACTATCCTAAACATCAAAAATCTCATATATATGTTAGTGATTGAGAAAAAATATGAATATAACTAAACTTTAAAACTTTAATCCATAATAACAGTGCATATAGATATCATCAATATTCCAAAGACATAAATAAAACCATAGAACACATGATATACCCTGGGAAAACCATGTAACTTAATGGAATTGCATGTAACTAAATGGAATTTCATGTAACTGAATAAAACTGAATGTAAATGAACATAACTGAATGTAACTGAACAAAACTGAATGTAACTGAAAAAAAATGAATGTAGATGGATAGGAATGAATGTAACTAAATAGAACTGAATGTAACTCCATCAGTTTCATCTCTAATAACTACTTGCATAAATTAAGGAGTTGATTCCTTAATTAACTGAAACTTGTTTATCATAATTAATACTCAACTGATGTCTTATCAATTCGAGTTCACTTGGTGGCATGCATGGGTAATTCGAATTCTCTCTCTATATTTGTGCTCATATTAGTTTTTCTATGCATGGTCCATTTATGTTTTCATTAATTCTATATTTTATCATACTCATAAGGATTTTTTTGAACCTATAATCGTATGTATTACCCCAGGTCATATATTCACATGCTAAAGTAAATGACTCTATGGGTAGCTAATCCCTAAAGGAGACTTGTAGCACATGTTGAACATGACTAGGCATACATCACATAGTATATCCTTGAGACTTAATACAACATAAGTCATGTAAACTTAATACACCATAAGTTTAGGACTTGATACAACATAATTCTGAGACATTAACATAAGGTCATGATCTTAACCATAAGATCCTAGTACAAGCATCTCTCCCGAATATGACAATGTCATGTGACCTTAATACAATATAATTTCTTGACTTGATAAAACACAAGTATTAGAACTTCATACAACATAAGCTCAAGAAGAATATCTGAAACTAATTACAACATAGATTTCAGACTTGATTACAACGCAAGTCTTAGACCTTAATACAACATAAGGTCACGGAGAGTAACTCTCAAAGTTGTACTCTCAACACTCCCTCTCAGCAAGGGAGGCATTCTATTCCATACTAATATTATATTGGAAGTGTCTAAACTTCGTCATTGATAGAGGCTTGTCACAAATTCACAATCTGCTCATAAGTATCTATGTACTGGAACTCATTTTTCATGACTATGACTTCAATGAAGTAAAACTTCATCTCAAAGTGTTTTTATCATAACACACATATAGGGTTTTCGAGAAATCTTGACTATTAACACCTAATTAATGTAGGCTCAAGTATTTCACCCTAGTAGGTATCTTCCCAAGCTACACTACTCCTTAGTATGTAAATTATCCGCAAAACACATTTTGCTTCTGTATTACTCTCAGACATACATCTTGATTTTGTAGTACTAGCCGCAATACACTTAGCTTTTGTATTACTAGCCTCAAACTACATTGCTTATCTCAGGCTAAAAACAATAGTTGGATAACACAATCAAATAATAGGTCTTCCATGTATCAAATACGATAAAGATCCTATTATAATGTACCTCAAAGGTACTCAAACCTATTCCTAGTAGAAAGCATAAAGTACAATAGGTCTACTCAAAGACCAACCAACTACTTACACAAAGTAGCATCATCTAGATCCAATCGATAATAAAGTTTCTCTAAACTAGAAACCATGGATTTTAAATCCTTCACATAAAACATTATACTTAAAATGTGTTATAACACGTATAAAGAAAGACTTATCTTTTCTTTCACTCTTCAACATTTGTTGACTTCTTGAATCTTCTACTATCTGGAGAAGTTCTCCATGAGCTTGTCATTCTCTATGATGTTAATTAAGTCATGATCACTTTCTCAATGATCCTTATCTTTATATTGCAGCACCCAAACTACCTCTCCGATATTTTTAACTGTTCTCTGACAGTCCAGACTATAACTCTTCTTGAGTATCAAAAGTCTCTGAGACTTTGGCCATGTCTCTACTCATGTGGATTCTGTCCACAAGGTATCACAACCCATGGTTGCCTAAGTCATGTATCATGACTATCTGCTGGGGATTTTATCTGTTTTTTCCTATAAAGACACATTAATACTCCCTCTTCAACTGGAGGGGTTTTAATGTACTATACCAAGGTTGTCTTAGATAGAGGATTTAATAAGAATGCTGTCAATGCTGCTCATCTATGGATATGTACAATGTCTCGAAAATAACTGACTAAAAAACTAAAAACTCTTTACTAATTTTTAACATGCTCTATCTAGAGAAATGCATGTGATCTTCCTCGATCATTATACTATTCAAATTTCATATATCTTTGAAACTCTATTTCATTGACAAAGACATATATGAGTCCACATACACTTGTACCAAGTAGGTATCACAACACATGCTATGTACATGTATATGTATAGACTGTAAAGAACATGACTAATCATGGTACCTGTGAGTAACTAGGTTCATCTCAACTAAACTTTTGAGATCTTCCAAATTAGATCTAAACTTCAGATTTCTATTCATATAGATGGCCATGGACTTTTAATCCATCATCCTGAAACTCTTCAGGTTCTCTACTACACATATTCCTTAATCAAGGAAAATCTTATATGGTGTATACTACCCTCTAATCATAAGAATCATAACAAGATTCTTGAATTAGTGTTCTGAGCTTCCTTTTGAATTATGAACATCATGCATATCTCCTTTTTACAGGAGGTACATCAACCAATTACACTGGTTATTCACGATCTAGCGAGACTAGAAACTCCCTCTCACCGTATAAATATGGGAATCATAATCTGGGTTCTCCATCACAAAGACTTATTCTCATCTATATATGAAGCTCTTCTTTAACACATAAATCTATATAAGATAGAATATCTTCAGGAGTAATTACATCTATCATAATAGAATCAAGCCATCTATTATATCTGCTTCCCAAGAGACATAGGAACCTCCCAGATTGTTCTCTTTCAGGCTCACCCATATGAATGACTCTATATTCATGTCCTTTAATTTTAGGTAAGGTCATTTTAATTTCCTCGACAAGAAAAGATATTCTAATGTTTAAAACCATTTCATACTCATGAATTTTATTAACATGAAAAACTCACAATATATTGATAATGATTTTCATAGTTATGTACAGTTATTGACCAACCAGTTTAACATAACCCATTATAATATTATATACTGATATGCAGCCATATATCAGTAAAAAAATTCATTTTATAAAATAAATATACAACCCCATGTTCATATCTCATGGGGTAAGCATGAAGCTCTCTATCTAGCCAATCATGTAGTCTTATGTTCATAGTTTATGAAACAATCATGCTGCCCTGAATATCATGTCTTATGGAGGATGTTTTCAACCTTATATCAGTCCTATATGAGTATAAATCAGTCCTACATAAGTCTTATATCAGTCCTATATCATCTCACAAAATATGGACTCATGAGATTGATAACATGCCAATAAAGATAAAAAAATAATGTTTATGCTAAACACAATTACAAGTCTAGGAATACATATCTATATGACAGTCATGAAACATAAACAACATTTTAGATCTGATTTATAACAACAAATAAAAAATTAAGTTTCTCATCTTTATTGTCTGTGTGGGCTTGCTCTTGGTCTTTGCACCCTTGCGGAGACAGGTGGAGGCCTTCTTTATTCACTGCAAATTTAAACATTGCAAAAATAAAACTTAATGCATGTACTAGAAAGTGTGTCTCTGCATGGGAATAAGGATCCCATTAAACTAAGAGTATTCTCTTCTTCACTAAAGGAAATATTCCTTTCTATCATTCTATTCCTTGGACGATTTCTCTTGAGAAGGTTCACTTCCTTCTATGGCGGTGGATGCATGAACTCTTCGTTCTTTTCTTTTCCTTGCATTGCAATCCCGTATGAAGTGACCTGCCTTCTTGCAATATAAAAATATAGTTTTTATTTGCCCATACCTTTATGTATCTCTTTCTTCTTTCCACATAAATTGTTCTTGGGAGAAAAATGTTTTCTTTCTTTCTTGTTTCTTGCCGTGAGAGAAAGATTATCCTCCTTAGTGCTCACCATCTTGTTCTAGATGCACCCTTCTTCTTGGATGAAATTATGCCAAATTATTTATAAATTAGGCTGATATTCTATTCCATTTACCATAGCAAGAAAGGTCTCCCATGAGGAGAATAGTCCGTCGATGGCTCTTTGTAGAAGATCATTCTCATCCATCTCTACATCGATGCTTACTAGTTTATCCTTCACTTATGAAATCTTCGTAAAGAATGATGCCACGGTCTCATCCTTATCCATATTCATGTTGAGAAACTTATTCTTCAAATCCCTCTTTTTAGTAGGGGCCTTCTTCTCATAAATATTTGTGAGTGTGTCGAAACACTCCTTTTTCGTATTCAATGGTGTGATCATGAACATGAGGCTATCCTTCATGGATTCATATATGATCCTCTTTTCCTTTGCTTGATTCTTCTTGTAATTTTTTCTTCTTGCATTTGTAGTGGGATATTTTATCACGGAGGTCACAAAAGAATCAAGATCATGCTCTTCAAGAATATTGATCACCCTTTCCTTCCATGTATTGAAGTTATATGTTCATTCGAGTCGATCTTTTGGTCGGACAGATATTGATGCCATTGCTTCAAGATATTGCTCAATGCTTCAATATCTACAGCTACATAGGATTAGAGTGTTTGCAAAAAACTAAGATCTTACACGCCCTTTCTATAATACCATGTTAGTGATTGAGAAAAAATATGAAGAGAACTGAACTTTATTACTTAAATCCATAATAATAGTGCATACAGATCTCATTAATATTCCAAAGACATAAATCAAACCATAGAACACATGATATTCCATGGGAAAACCCTCCATTGATTCAGAGGATAAAAAACCCAGTAAACAATCTTAGAGTATGATTGATAATTGGTAGAGAATGATTACAACACAATAGCATATTTCCTTCTCTGAGAGCACCAAAGAGTAGAGATCAAGTGGAACACTGTGATGATATTTCCAAGTGCATAACACTTTAATAACAAGTCATATTAGGTCACACAAGGAAGATAGCGAATATTGAATGCTTAGGTAAGTGTTAACATCAAGAACATTGCTTTATCTTCAACCATGCACCATCACTGACTTGGTGCCAAGTTGGATCTCCATAATTATCTCCCACAAGGAAGACATGCACCCTCCATTAATTCACAAAGTTTATCTATCTCTAACTGAGTTGTTAGCTAAATGAACTGAATGGAATTGCATGTAATTGACTGGAACTGCATGTAACTAAATGGAACTACATGTAAATGAACATAATTGTATGTAACTGAACATAATTGTATGTAACTGAACATATTTGAATGTAACTGAATAGAACTGAATGTAACTAAACACAACTAATGTAACTCCATCAGTTTCATCTCCAACAACTACTTGCATAAATTAAGGATTTGATTCCTTAATTAACTGAAACTTGTTTATCATACTTAATACTCAACTGATGTCTTATCAATTCAAGTTCACTTGGTGGCACGCATGGGTAATTCAAATTCTCTCTATATCTTTGTGCTCATATTAATTTTTCTCTACATGGTCCATATGTGTTTTCATTAATTCTATATCTTATCATACTCTTAAGAATTGTTTCAAACCTATGATCTTATATATTACCCTAGTTCATATAGTCACATGATAAAGTAAATCAATCTAGGGGTAGCTAATACCGAAAGGATACTTGTAGCACCTGTTGACCATGCCATACATCACATATCATATCCTAGAGAGTCAATACGACATAAGTAATGTGAAATTAATACACCATAAGTTCTGTACTTGATACTACACAAGTCCCAAACCTTAACATAAGGTCGTGATCTTAACCATAAGATCCTAGTACAAGCATCTCTTCCGAATATGACAATGTCATGTGAACTTAATACAATATAAGTTACAAACTTGATACAACACAAGTCTCAGACCTTAATACAACACAAGGTCAAGGAGGAGATATGAACCTTATTACAACATAGATTCTAGACTTGATTACAACACAAATCTCAGACCTTAATACAACATAAGGTCATGGAGAATAACTCCCAAAGTATGAACAATATCATTATCATGGCTATTACATCACTATCAGTGCATTAAACTTACAAAAAGGCTCATTAAATGAGCATTGGAAGGCCTCTCTCATAAAAAAATGACATTATAACTTTCTAGAGTAAAAATATTACTCTATATCAGAGGTCATAATATTAAGAAGGAGATGAGAATATCGAAAAGAGCTTGGAGGATCTGATATCCCTCAATGGTGCCCAAAACTGAAGGATAGTGGCTTTTAACCAACATCCAACACCAATATGACAATCCTTAGAGCATAAGTGAAGTATCCTTCATTGTAGCTCAAATTTCAAGGTTGAATGTCTGAGCTTAAATTTGGTCTTCAATGGATGATCCTTGGCTATTTGTGCATGCACTGAAGAATGGAAGAGAATCTAGAAGAGAATGGGAAGGCTCGGGGTGCATCACCCAAGGGAACTGAGGCACACCACTTAGACAAGAATCTATGTTTCACTCAACATAAAAATAATGATCATCAAAAGTTGTGAAATGGATTTGGAAGCATTCGTTTATAGACTTTAGTGACTTGTTGAGAAATTTACCCACTTGCAAACCCTAACCCTAATACATGGATGCACCCTTCTTGAGTTAACTAGCAATTTAAACCTTTAGATGATGTTTTCCTGCTTGCATCACTCAATCCAAAGTGGAAATTATGCCCTCCTTGAGAAAAAGACATTGTCTTCTTTATGACTGATGATGTTTCCTTGCTTGCATCCTTTCACCAAATTGGAAATTGCATCCTCTTTGACCAAAAGTTTCATGCTTTGTGACTGACTTCTTTTCCTATACTGTCCTTCTTTTAAAATTTCCTTTCTTTTCACTTCTTTTGACAGTTACCATTTTTTTAATGACAGATTGATTTTGTCAGTTTTTTGTACATTTGCTATTTTTATTCCTAGGAAAGTTGGATTGCCTAATGCACCCTTTTTTTTGACAAGTCATTTTGATATGTTATTATTTATCATAACAATTAATTAATTACACACATACATAACCAAAATTAGGAAATTAATTTAATACATGCCTCTCTAGTATTTAATTAATCAAAATTCCTTAGGAAGACTTCATTTAATTCATTTTAAACCCCCCTAGGCACTTGTCATGGTAAAACATTAATGTCCTTCAAGGGAGGGACATGTCATTCCTCCCATCCCAATTTTTCTTGTCCTCAAGCATAAGAAATATAGGATGATTCAAAAAAAATTCCCCCTCCCAAGTTCCATATTCTCCTGGAAACCCTTTCCACTGCACAAGATATTCCTTAATGGTCTTGTTCCTCATCCTTCTTTCTCTGGTTTTCAAAAATATTTCTGGAACTAAGATCAAATGAACTTCATCATCAAGAGGTGGAATTTATCCTAATACAATTATTTGTTGGCCTACTACTTTCTTCATGAAAAATACATGAAATACATTGTGGATATTGCTCTCCGGTGGCAGCTTCAATTCATAGGCCACTTCACCAATCTTCGTCAATTTTTTTTAAGTCCCATAGAACCGAGGTTGTAATTTCTCAGCTCCCTTTTTCTTTAAATATGTCTTCCTATAAGGTTTGAACCTCAAGTAGAATAAGTCTCCTTCTTGGAAGACTCTCTCAATCTTGTGCTTATCAACATTCATTTTTTGTTGGTTCTACGCAGCCTGCAAATTTTCTTTGAGTGCACTTAGTATGTATTGATTATCCTAAAGCCAATATTTGGATTTTTGGGATCTACAGTCCCCAAACATCATATTTGAAAAATGTGGGGCCTCATATCCATACAAATCCATGAATGGAGTCATCCTAATCGATAGGTGAAAAGTGGTGTTATAGCATAATTCTCCCAGGTGGAGCCATGTGGCCCAAGCTTTCTATTGTCCCATGACACAATTGTGGAGGTATAATTCAATCCATTGATTAAATATCTCAGTTTGACCATCAGTATGAGGGTTATAGCTTGTGCTCATATTTATATTTGTTCCTACTAGTTCAAACAGAACTTTCCAAAAAGCACTGGTGAACTTGTTGTCCTGGTCACTAATTATGGTCTTGGGTAAACCATGCAGTCTAAAGACATATTTGAAAAATAATGTAGTGACTTAAATGGATTATATAGTGGAGGTGACTACAAAAAAAGTGCAAACTTAGTCAACCTATCAACCACCAGACCCTCACATGCCTTATAAAATATTCCTCGAGGCCCTTCCAGGTGAACCTCTCTCTTATCTTCTGGCAAGTTTTCAAAAAACCAGGTTAGCCAGCCACTAGTGTATTATGTGCAAATTCTAGGATCCTCTTCTTTAGTTCTAATCCAGGTACTAAGAAAATACTATCCTTGTAATATATGAGGTCATTGTGTACCTTGTATGCCTCATTTTGTATTACCCCATCCGAAATCCCACATGCAAATTGATTTTTTGAGTATTCAGTTCCCAAGTGTACCTTCCATTCAGTTCGCAATTGCAACAAAGAAAGTGCGATTTTTTGGGAAAGTGCATCAGCCACCACATTCATATTTCCCTTGTTGTATTCAATGTCAAATTCATAGTATTGTACTTTACTTACCCAATTCTGTTGTTTGTCATTAAGCTCCTTTTGGGTAAGGAATTTCCTTAGACTGTTGTAATCAGTATTCACTATGAACTTGCTTCTCACTAGATATTGCTTGAACTTTGCCAATGCATGCATGATGGCCAACATATACTTGTCATAAATAGAATACAACCTTTCATGGGGCTACAATTTTCTGCTTTCATAGGAAATCGGGTGCCTTTCTTGCATCAAAACAACTCCAATGCCTTCCCCCGAGGCATCAAACTCCAACACAAAAGTCTTGGCGAAATTAGGCAATGATAGCACTAGAAAACTGCTTATTATTTCCTTCATCTTATGGAAATCTTGTTTCTCTTCCCCATTCAAACTGAAGGCCACATTTTTTGTCATATCTATCAAAGGTGCAGTGAAGTTGGAGTACCCTTTGACACATTTACGGTAATAGTTGCATAGGCTAATGAAGCCTCTCAACTTAATAAGGTTTCTTGGGATTGGCCAATCCAAGACTGCTTTGATTTTCTCTTGGTGCACCTTGACCCCTTCTTGGCATATCACATGACCGAGATAGGTAACTCAGTCATGCCAAAATCACACTTGGAAAAATTAGCATAAAAAGAATGATATGCAAGTATAGTTAGCACAATATCTAAATGGAGTAGGTGCTCCTCCCATGTCCTACTATAAATCAAAATATCATTAAAAACAAGGACATACTTATGGATATGCTCATTGAACACTTTGTTCATGTAATATTGGAAGGTTGTTGGAGCATTAGTCAAGCCAAATGGCATGACAAAAAACTCAAAGTGGCCAAAGTGACAATGGAAGGCTTTCTTTTGTATGTCATCCTCCCTCATTAATTTGGTGGTATCCCGATCAAATATCTATGTTGGAGAAGAATTTTTCTCCATGCAGCTCATCCATTGGCTCATCAATCTGGGGGATTGGGTACCAATTCTTTATGGTTTTATGATTCAGAGCCCGATAGTCTATCCACATTCTAAGTGTTCCATCCTTCTCAATCTCATACTTGAACTTATTTAGATTCTTGTAGGGGTGTATTTTTTATAGGAAGTGTGCCAACTTCCAACTCAATTCCGTGCTCAATGCCATGAGCTGGTGGCCTACCATGTGGGAGGTTTAAAAAAAAAACCCTTATGCTTGTGCAACAATTTTTTTTTATGTATTTGGGCTTATAGGAAGCATTAACAGAAGCTCCATTAGTGGTTATCTAGAACTCAAAAATCCATTCAATTTCATCATATTTTAATATATCTCATGTTGTGGGAAGAGACTAATTTCTTTAGGTAGGTGGTCATACCTGTCAGAACAACTTGTTTTCCATTGGAGCCTTTATACTTCATTTATGGTACTTGATAGTTCACCGTATTTTCACCAATGGAAAATAACCATTGGAATCCTATCACTAAATTGGTGTCAACCACATTCACCACATAGAAAGTATTAGTAACTATATAGTCCCCAATGGTCACTTGCAGCTTGGGAATTCATTTTGTGCAGTCCATGGAGTGATTCCCAGGGGTTATGATAGTGAATCCATCAAATGATTTTGTGGGAAAATTTATGTTCTCTACCATTTCACTATAAATGAAATTATGGGTGGCTCCTTCATCCACCAAAATAGTATATTTATTCCCTTGGACTACTCCTTTGAACCAGAGAGTATGAAATCTAGGTACTCTCAACATAACAACAAATTTTATTGTGTCAGGTTGTAGTTGCTCCTCCTCTTTAGTTGATTCAAACTATTTTAATGCTTCTACTAGCTAGTCATCATTCTCTCCCTCATCGTCATCTTCAGATAAGGATTAAATATAGTTTTATTTCCCCTTAGCACATTTATCTCCCATAACCCAAGGTTCTTGGTAGGAAAAACAAAGCTTCTTCCTCCTTAGTTCATCCTGATCCTTGTAAGAGTAATAGTTCTTTCCAGGGGAAGGAAATTTAGTCACAGGAGGCCTTTTGATTATGAAATTTATGGGGCATGGGAGTCTTGGGAGGATATTTGGTCCTTGGAATGCCATCTTGCAGATATCTAGTTCTCCTTACCTCTTTTTACAAGGTTGAGGGTTGGCAAGCTTTCACCATCCCTTTCAAAGGTTCTGCTAATCCTTCTGTAAACAAAAGGATCAAACTAGCCTTTGATATATCAATGACCATCATTTTCAATCTTTGGAATTCATATATGTATGATTTAGGAGTTCCAACTTGTTTGAGATGTGCCGATTCTCGGAAAGAGATATCAGGATCTCTTCGATCAAACATTTATGCCAATATCTGAGTGAATTATTCATAAGTAACCAATTGATCATGGCCCAAAGTATTCATTCCAAGAAACCACCAATAAGTGGCCTCCCCATCAATATTCAAGGCTTCCATTTTGATGGAATCCCTCTCAACCATAGCATTCAATTGGAAGTAAGTATCTAATTTATGAATCCAATAGTTTACTGTGCACTTGGAAGTGCCATCAAAGTAGGGTAGGGTGATCTTGCCAATGGCATGTCTCAGCTCAAAATTATGATATGGAAGCCTTCAAACTCCTTGATACTTCCCTCTATACTGATTCTCACAAAAATATTTTAAAGTCAAAGCCCTTCAGTAGTCCTCACTAAAGGTTTGATAGGAAACATACTTCTCCTTCCATGAAGCAACTGATTCAGTATGCACTTCATGGTATTCTTTGGGATACTCCATGAAATTGCACATGGTAGGACACGGATTCAACTTAGTTTCATATTTTAACTCATGTTTCCTATTATTTTTCCATGTATTGAAGAAGATAGATCCACGCATGATATTCCTTGCTTTAGGCTGGGAGCCAATGCTGCTCCCTTCTCCATCTTTTCCACCTAACTACTTGGCTAGGAACTCTCTGGTCTCTTGCCCAGACTAAATGATATTGTTTGAAATATATTGTATCCCTTTCAACATACTATGCACAAAAATTATGAACTCATCCTTCTCATCCATCTCCCCGTGGAATCTTCCTTCCACAAAGTCAACTTCCTCTTCTTCAGAGGTATTCCTTTTATAATTTGAATTGAATTTTGGACTCATTAATGATTATCAAGAGAAGGTATGGAGGACCTTTCTATGATACCAATGTATTATCCAATATTGAAACAATATCTGAATATTATCTCTTACTACTGATATTATCAAGACATGAATAAAAATTTACAAGCTTATTGAGCACTTTCTTTCACGATGAAAGACATGGGAAATAATGGCAAAAAAAATGAGAGTGGTAGAGTATTAATGGAATAAACAAAAGGACAGGTTTGGAGGCTGAAATTTAATATCCCTAAGCACCTATATGTTGGCCCCTTTTAGGTTTCGAGCATCAACGAGTCTGAAGTCTACTACTAGTCTTCTGGGTGTCCCAACCAGTGCAAACTTAGATTGAACAATCAATTCCAAGAAACCAAGGATTATGGAAGGATTAAGTGATTTGTAAGTCACCTTTTATGAAGTAAATTTCCATTTATGACGTTCATAATATTTATGGAACAATTAGGTATAGTTTGAAGGTGTTTGGGGAAAAACTAGGAGTTTGGACTAGAGATAGCCTGCGCAAGGGAGACTTCACAAGAACTGTACAACCTTAACTAAATAATTTTATGAGAGTTGTATTTATTTTTTGGTTTTATTTATGAGCTGATACAACTTACATAATAAAATTTGATCTTACTGAACATACATGGCATTAAAAACAGTAAAACTAGTCAAATTTGACTAGGTAATGAGCATAGGTAAGAAAATAAGGAAGAAATTAGACTCTGTAATTTATCATATATAAAAATAAATGTTATAAGAGGGTTATTATACTATCCAAAACATCATAAATATCATATATCATTATCATGGAAATTACATCACTATCAGTGCATTAAACTTATAAAAAGGCTCATTAAATGAGCATTGGAAGGCCTCTCTCTTAAAAATTTGGCATTGTAAATTTCCGGAGCAGAAATATTACTTTGCATCAGAGGTAAGAATATTAAGAAGGATATGATAGTATAAGAAATGTATTGTAGGAGTTTATCTCCCTCAATGGTTCCCAAAACTGAAGAATAATGGCTTCTAACCAACACCCAACACCAATATGGCAATCCTGAGAGCATAAGTGAAGTCTCCTTCACTAGAGCCCAAATTACAAGGATGAATGGATGATATTATAAGCTTGAAATTTGTCTTCAATCGATTATCCTTGTCTCTTTGTGGCTGCACTGAAGAATGGACAAGAATATAGAAGAGAATGGGAAGGCTTGGAGCGCATCGCCCAAGGGAGTTGAGGCACATCAGCCACACACGAAGATATTCTTCAATAAACATAGAAATAATGATCATCAAAAGTTGTGAAATGGATTTGGAAGCATTATTTTATACAATTTAGTGACTTGTTGAGCAATTGATTCATCTGTTGAGCAAGTCACGCACTTGCGAACCCTAACCCTAATCCATGGATGCACCCTCCTTGAGGAAAATAGAAAGTTAAGCATTTAGATGATGTTTCCCTACTTGCATTACACAATGCAGTGTGGAAATTTCCCCATCCTTGAAAAATTTTCCTTCTTTATGACTGATGATGTTTCCTTGCTTGCATCCTTTCACCAAATTCGAGATTACACTCTCCTTGACCAAATGTTTCCTGCTTTGTGACTAACTTCTTTTCCTGTACTTTCCTTCTTTTAAAAATTCCTTACTTTTCCCTGCTTTTGATAGTTTCCATCTTTTCTATGATAGATTGCTATTGCCATTTTTTTGTACAGTTACTATTTTTTCTTCCTAGGAAAGTTGGCTTGCCTAATGTTACCTCCTCTTTGACAACTCATTTCCACATGTAATTATGTCTCATAACAATTAATTAATGACACACACAAATAACCAAAATTAGGAAATTAATTTAATACAGGCCTCTCTAGTATTTAATTAATAGAAATTCCCTAGGAAGACTTCATTTAATTCATTTTAAGCCCCCATAGGAACTTGGCATGGTAAACACTTAATGCCCTTCAAGGGAGGGACACGACATCCTCATCACCACAACGGAACCAACCACTATTTAGTTGGGAGGACTACCAAATTGTACTCACGCTTTTGACCAATATCCAAAACAAAGAGAAACGACTCCCAATACATCCAATTTATCAGGGCTTCCTCATTAAGGCGAATAATAATATTATCACCCACAACATTATCACTCCCCTTCATTGTTATGGAAAGGTGACCCCTTCCAAATACCCAGTACATGATCTTTCAAATTCGATCATGTCCAAATCCTTTCTAATGTAACGCTGAGATATGTTGCTTGTGGGAGCTCTGGAGGAGTCTACATTTGCATCCCAATCTATCTTTTTGAATTTTCTCCACCATGAACCAAATCATACTTGCACTGATAATGAGACAAGACACCATCCTGTAGTGAATTAATAATATTTTGGCATGATCCATAATATGACATAAAAACACATGAACGAAGAGGATGAATCGATATGGTAGTATGCATCCCTTCGACTAGAAATATTGATCACAATTTCATTGGGACAAGATTGTTATCTGATGTGTTCGTACTTTATGCTCCCTCAATCATTCATGAATTTAAAAGAAAGGAATCTTAAGGGATGTCTTCATAATAGGATTATCCTTAAATTGATTTTCTTTCTGGTCTTTCAGGGGCACTATTTTCAAGAGAATCCACCACTTTGTTTTGGTCTCTCAAAATGTGGAAAAATTATCATGATGGATCATTTCCATGCTTTTCAATATTTTGGCTTGATTCCGTGTCAAGGAATCATTTTTAAGAGGATTTCAATACCTTATAGCCTTTATAGCTAATCTTGAGTCTCAAAAAAAAACATCTAAAATGTTTGCCTTGATGAGAGTTTTAAACCCTTTCCATGTAGAGAACATCTCTACAGTATTGTTTGATCCATACCTAAAATCTAGGATAAGGATTCAATAATATTTCCTCCAGGGTCATAGAGAACCCCTCTCACACCTGTCTCCACAGGGTTACCATTCACAACTCCATCAAAAAATAAGGAAGCCTTGTTTAACTTCGTACTTCAAGTCTTGAAATCCTCATAATCCATTCACTATTACCTGTTCTGAAGGCCAAGTTTATAAGGAATACTAGGCTTTATCTTCAAACTAAGGGAATTTATGTAGGCATGTTCCTCAAGTAAGATTTGATAGGAAGGGGTTGAAAGATCACACTTCTTAGATTAAAATTAAGAGTTGAGAGGAGGATTGAGAGTTTTCAAATATCATTCGATTAAGAGTTTTGATAGGGGAGAATTGAGAGTTTTCAAAGATCATTTGATTTCAGGCTAACTAGATTTTCCAACTTATAAATTTAGGAAGAGTCAACTAGAGATATTTTGAGAAGAGCCTTATGTTAGAGAGAGGCAGAGAGAGTAAGTCCACTCCCAATGATTAAAGTAGTTAGAAGGATTAGAGTGCAAAGAAATATAAAGGAAAATGTAACCTATAGCTTCCTTCCAAACTTGATTTGAAAATGGGCATGGGAATAGTAAGTGGAAATAGATTCTTCATCCTCTTTACAAAGAACACATCTAGAAGTCCCAACAATTCTTCTTCGTTTAAGGTTTTCCCAAGTAAGGATCTTGTCGTGGGAAACCAACCAACATAAAAATTTGATTTTGGGAGGGGAATTATTTTTCCACACATTTTTTCCATAGAGACAATTTTGGGGAAGCACATGGTTGCAACTATAGAGTTTCATATCCATGTTTAATCGAAGAATATCCTTCCTTGATCCCCAAACCTCTGGTGTCTTTCTTTTTCTTATCTATTAGAGGTTTACCTTTTAGATGAACAATCAAGGTATCCATATTAACATGAAATTTTATGGGAGGGGGAAGAAAGGTCAAATGCATCCACATTTTCGACTCCGGATGTCATTTGTAGATATCAACAAGATGAAGAATCCCTTGATCGAGCAAAGACATTTTTAGATCCTAGAAGCGTTGGTGAAAACCTAGAGAAAGATATCATAAGGATAGAATCCTCCCAAAGAGGATTCCATTTCCCATTACCTAGAATCCAATGGAACTTACTATGAAAGAAGTCCAAGGATTTAACATAGATGTTCCAAATTATAGTTCCATTACTGACACTAGGAGAATTTCCAAGAAACCTATTATTGTTTCCACGTAAATACTTCTTATTCAACACTAAAGATGCCCAATGTCATTCTTTTGATATAACTTTGCAAAGAAATTTAACTCCTAAGTCCAAAATGTTGAGATACATATTTCTTAAGGCCAATCCTCCTCAGTCCATTAGACCTTTTAATCATATTCCAGATAACTAGGGAAAATTTATGCTCATTTTTTTACCCACTTTCCATAAGAAGGATCAAATATTTTCATTGATTTTATTTAACACAAAAAATAGCTAAAAATAAGGAGAAAAAATAGAGTGGTGTTGATGACAGGACCAACTTGATTAGTACCATTATTCCAGCCGGATTTAGCTAATTCATACCCCATTTTTGAGTTTTCTTAGATATTTGACCAATTATTGCCTACCAATTTGGTTTCCTACGTTTATCTCTAGCAATGAGAGCCCAAATATACTTGAAAAAATACCAATACCTAGCTTCTTAAAAACCAAACACTTGTTGAATTCTTGATAGAGGGGTGTTACGGAGAGAAATTCCTATGGCTTGGGGTACCACAACAGACAGTTTGACTCCAGAAATCAATCCTTTCCAATATGCAATAGAAAGTAAATGTCTAACACTAAAGGATCAGACCTCGTACCTTATTCCAGACGGTTGAAGTAGATCCCTGTTTAGCTTTCCAAATTCATCTTGAATTGATAGATTACTTCCTCAACAACAAGTAAACAATACAAGCATTCTATATATCATGGTGTTAGATCTATTCTAGCATATATAATCAATAATGTATAAGCATTTGACATAATCCAATGGATAAAATATTGATTCAAACACACATTATTGGACAGGAAAAGATATTTCTATTAATATAAATTAGAGATTACAATAGATACAACCTCTGACGGCACGTCTGCGAACTGAAGAAATTGAATCCCCCACTTGGGCCTCCACCACCTCAATCCTCCATCTCTTGATAGAAAGCTCACAAGAAAAAGGTAAGCTTGGGAAGAACACACTAGTGCTCCAAGGGACAAAGGGATGTAGACTCAAGCATAAGTTCTAGCGACAATGGACTATAGATTCTTTGCTCTCAATTCTCTCATATGCCTTCAATGTACCATAGAGTTCCTTATATAGCTTTTCAAAGGGGTAATGAAAGGTAAAATCCGAGCGATCTCAAGGCATAGGGAAGGCCAAGAGTCAAGTGAGTCGGATCCATGTCAAGGAAAACTCCAAAAGGATTTGGATTTTGTACACATCCCGATGTACATGGTTTTAGTGGTCAAACCCGCGTATATATGAGCTTATAGGTTTAAAAATCACGTGTATCATTTTTCACATGTTTTTAGGGATGGTCAAGGAAACATCAAAGGACAAAATATGGTCCATGGGGTCTAAGGAGTCTTCAGCGGGATAGGGGAAGGCCATACAAAGTGTGATTCACCTGGAGTGGTAAAATTAGCTATAATAGATGCCCCCTAATGTGTGAGGTCAGAGGGGTCATACGATGGCCGAAATACATTATAAGTCCATCCCAAAAGTGGAGTGATGAAGGATCCCAAATGGAAGACCAGCCATCCAATCAACATAGTACAATAATAAAACTCTGCATATAACTACAAATACATATAGCAGTCCTGAATACATAAGAGTACAATGGCCATGAATAGGCATGATACAAGATATCACATAAGTGGTCATCGCCACGTACAATATACATAGATCAAAATCTCCATGATGAAGATATACAAAGGACCATGATCTCCATAATGGCTGAAGATATATAACAGATAAAGATCTCCATAATGGCTGGAAATGTCTGACATATACTGGAATCAAGTCATGAGAGCTGAAATCTCATGAACACTAGCATGATCAAGGAGGTAGCATATAAGATATGCCACCAATCTGGAAGGCCTTCTACACAAACCGCTATGAGTACATGTCCTACCATGTGAATAGCGGTGTCGAGGTCGAACATAGTAGTCCATCATTTGATTATCGGTCATTAATGTATACCATTAACAGACGTGAGATCACCCACCGATAATGAAAATGGGAATCAAGGTACTAGAGTCCAAACTAACAAGTGTGAATAAATGTGTTGAGGTCGAACACTTGAGAGGATCCATTGATTAGGGGACATTGATGTATTCCCAAAGACTATCGATGGCGAGAGAACCTGCCACTGATGATTGCAAGTCTCAAGGCACTCAAAATGACTCTAGATTCCAATCCCATAATAAATGATCTAAAGTCGATGGGATGAAATCCGCTGGAAGGAGGGCATTAAGGAATCCCCAATCATCCAACATGAGGTACTCAGCAAAGCTGTATAATCTGGAAGGACTCGATCATAAGGTGCACAAACCAGTAACTGTACCAGGAATGGCCGACATGCAAAGTCAAGAGAACTGAGGAATGGCCGACTCAGGCTTCAAATTCCTTTGAACAAGAGCATAATGGCATATGGTGACTGAATGAAGGCAGCATAGACTCGATATACAAACTGGGACATCTTTGCGACATAGGAGGCATCGACAGAGGCTCCATAGGGACTGGAAGCTTAACTAGTCAGTGGAGATAAACTCAAGTATAGCTCCTAAAGTCAAACTATAACCCAACCAATGGATGTTATATATAGTGCTCTGTTCAAAGGAAACACGACTTGACAACTGCCACATATAACATCTTTCCTTGTCCTGCTTTTTGGTTTTTTTATTTTTTTTGGACTTTTTCAGTTATTTAAAAAGCTTGAAAAAGAATAAAATGGCTTTATAGTTACAAACTAGGAGGGGACGAGTGTCATAAGGGCAAACAAAATAGTTCCAAGAAGTGGAACATACCTATGCTCAATGCAAGGATACATGTGTAGGATATCGACACTTGGGAGGAAATCACCTCCTGGTAAAAGGGAAACAAGCTGGGAAGGATATGAAAGATGGATCTGCATGGCTAGACATGAGACAAGCTCGAGCTATATGGCTGAATAAGTAATGTCAGGGGAGCCGACACAAAGCTCAATAAAGCAGGAAAATCTCATGATAATGCATTCACAACTTGACATGAGGGAGCCCGGAGGGAAATCGGCCAGCAAAAGATCAAGAGGAGTATGAGGCTCTTGAAAAATGTCATGGTAGTACTATACAATGGACTCCCACACCCTAAAGGAGAAAACGTCAGCATGGGAACCAAATGCAAATAAGGTGCTAACTAGGGTACCCATGTAAGGTGCAGCTCTACCACTCATATCATGCCACTTCTAAAGTAGCAAGAAGGTTCTGTGACATAATAGAGTGGGTTCATACCTAAGGTCATGATGAGATGGTCATAAGGTTATGCAAAATGCAAACGGTGATGAAACCTAACCTATATGCTAGTTTAGACATGATACCTGAGATCGGCACGAACGGGTCAATCCAACGGCTGAAACGACACTGAAAAAGGTCCTTTACATCATGAATTATGTCAAAAACGGTCCAAAATGGTTAGAAAATGTCGAAATTATAGGAAAGGGGGTAAAAATTTTCAAATATTTGAAAAATTTCTATAAATAGTAAACAATTCAAAATGTTATAAAACATTTGAAACTTTTACCCATTTGAGCTCAGATTTTCAACAGCGAATTCCAGAAGATCCACCTGGCGGAATCCACTATCGTTTCTTCCAGGTATTTACCCATGCTCTTCTCTTTCATTTTGATGCAATTTTTATGAAATTCCATGGTCAATTCATCTTTCTAGGCCAAACTAAAATGGGCGCTATGGCCCACATGAAAATCGAGGGTTTTTCTGTGTATAGGGCTAGGTATACGCGGAAAATGCCCCCAAAACCGTGTACATACGCGGCTGTTTTGAAAACAGTCGCGTATGAGGCTGCGCATAAGGTTTTTTCAATAATCTAATGGGAAAATTTGCAATTTATTGTGCAGGATGGTCCTAGAGTGGAGAGAGCGTGGACATGGTGAGGTAGAGGAAGCAGTAAGGGCCGATCTAATGGCTCAACAAGTGATCTAATGGCTCAACAAGCTCTACGTGCATGCAGACTCTACAAGTTTTGGTGTCTTGGTGGTTTGAGGGCCAAACCAAGACTATTACAGATGCTGGTGGATTACTGGGATCCAGACTCGGAGTCCTTCTAGATAGATGGGATGTCCCTCACTATAGAGGTGGAGGACATATACTTCATTACAGGGCTTTCTAGATGAGGGGAAGTAGTGAACCTTTGTTCTTGTGGTGGGCCAGGAGGTGGCCTGACTATCGACGAGTACATTGCGGTGTACTGCTATCCAGACACAGAGAAGGTGGGGAGTCAGGTCCCTACCAACGCTATACAGGTGCTGGGCCTAAAGGCCATACTATTGACATTGGGCAGGATATCAGGCTTGGAATCACTCCACCATGCCTCGTGGCCTCTGATGTTCTATGCAATGGAGTGCATGAGACCCATGATTTATGACTGGAGCACTACACTACTGAGCAACATGAAACATCAGCTCAGTGAGTGTAAGGCAGGTAGAGTGCAGAAATTTGGGTTCAGCAGTATTTTGAGCACATTTTTCTTCGAGCGTGTTCCAGGATTGAGCCCCAGAGTGGACGTTCCTCTTCACGGGGTTCGAGATCCAGCCCAACGACGTTGGGCAGATGCTATGCGCAGACTGGGGGGTGGTAGGGTGGCCAACCCATATCCAGCTAACTTCTTTCCATGGTGGCGACGACAGATAGTTGCCATCGATGACTACCCCTATTCAGGGATAGATTTTCGGGGGGACCCGAGCATGCCGCTACCACCAGGATCGGCATATAACGATATCGGTAACGAATCTCAACCCTCTCTTTTTTAAATTTTTTGAGTTATTAATTTTTTTTGTGTTTTCTTGATTATATGGAATCAAAGAGACATATTTTTGTGTGACAATACATAGTGACATCTACCATTTATGTGCAGATGTAGGACCACGACGGCCAGAAGGCTTCCCACGTCATAGACGGAGGGGAAGAGGAGACGATATCATGGGTGTGGATGTGGAGCGGATGCTCCAGAGCATTCATACTAATTTTGTGAGACTGACACATAGGGTTACCATGGCGCAAGTTGAGGACTTTCCTGAGGCTATGTAGCGGCAGGTGGTGGGTGTACCACATGCATGGGTGCGATTATTCCGACGGCTAGCTAGAGCCGTAGTGACCTTCCATGATCACAACCCTCCTCCTCCTCCACAGGATTAGACACCTGGGAGTGTATACATTTTGTACTACCGTGTATTATATGTTGGTGGCTTGAGAGCCCCAATTTTGTATCATGACACTATGTATTATCACATTTTGGTTTTTATATATAAATTTTTTATGGTGATCGGTGTTTGTGATTAATTTACTGTGAATGAAACAAATGCCAATCTAACACGTAGTTAGCATATGATTCAGCAACTTGATTATTATTTCTTGGAATATGTATATATGTTATATTGTCAAATTGCCATTCTAACAATCTCACACGTAAGAATCTTCTCAATAACTTCGGATCTCTAACATGGTACAAACCATTAAGCTGTGACACTACTAACTATGAATCAAGACGTACCTCAAGAGAGAGAACACCATGTGAAATGGCATCCCATAGAAGCTCAATGATGGCACTATATTCAACAACATTGTTGAAAAATGGCCGTAGACATACACCTCCTGAAGACAGTACTTGACTCATAGGAGTATAAATCACCCAAGCAACAGAGGTTGAGTGTTGAGTGTGATGGCTCGCACCATCCACGAATCCTATGTAGGTGGAAGATTCCATTGACATCTGCCAAAAGAAATGAAAACTAATCACAAACCCGATCACGATAAGAAAGAGACCTAACTATGAAAAATTGTACAATAATATACAATAAGCAACCTCGGCTGAAGATCATGCATAGTATTTCTTGAGATAGAGCCCATTTCTAGGCTCTTCCAAGGCCGTTCCTTCATAATCCACTAACTCATACGCACCCTTCTCTAACACACACTTGACCACGTAAGGACCCCGCCACATAGGATTAAATTTTCCTATCCCCAAGGGTTCTTTTGGTTGATCCCACAAAAGGACCAATTCTCCTTCACTAAACCTCCTTGGACGGACAGACTTATCGTACTGGACCTTTACGCAATGTTTATTGACTTCTAGAGCCACCAAGGCATCCCGACGCTGCTCATCAAGTTGCTCAAGGTGAACCAAATGCTCCTCCAATGGTGAAGTGTCTGGTAAGAGTTCTACAACTAGCTTCAAAGAAGGAATCTCGCATTCAACCGACAATATCGACTCCACTCCATGTACAAGTTGATATGGAGAAAAACCAGTGGTAGTCTTAGCAGCGGTTCGATATGCCCACAAAGCAAGATATAACATGATGTGCCAATTATTCTTGCTTTGTGCAATGGTTCATTGGAGAATGGATTTGAGTGATTTATTCACTGCCTCTACCTGTCCATTCACTTGAGGGTAGTAAGAAGAGGAATGCTCTTTCTTATACCCTAACTTCGATGCCAACTCTTCCATCATACGGTTTTGAAAGTGTGAGCCATGGTCAGTGATAAGCTCTTTTGGAATCCTGAATCAAGTAATAATTTGGTTGAATACGAAGTGAGCAGCTGTCTCACCATCAGATTTTACTGTAGGAATAGCCTCAGCCCATTTCGTGAAGTAATCAACAGCCACTATAATATGATGGTGCCCCCCAGCCGAAACTGGGTTGCAATCCATAAAATCGAGCCCCCACTTAGTGAAGGGACCGATGGTTATAATGGGATGTAATGGGGCAGGGTTCGAGTGCATATTACATGTGAACACTTGGCAGGGGTCGCACCTCTTGACCGCATCAACACAATCCTTAAAGATCGACGGCCAGAAATAACCCGCTCTTAAAATATTTTGAGCTGTAGAAAGCCCAGATAAATGACCACCACACACCCCTCCATGGCAATAATTCAGTACAACCTCAACCTCTTCATGATTTAAACAACGTCGTAAAATGGAATCTACCCCACGGCGGTACAAAGTGTTATCCACTATGAGGTAGTTCTTAGAGACGTGACGTAATCGTTGTCATTCATCTCATGAGAGGTGGGTAGGGGTCTTCAATGTTTGTAAATATATTATGATATCCCCATACCATGGGTATAAAGTTGAGATTAATAAGATGTGTTCGTCGACAAATGTATCTTCACAAACCAAATCCTTGGCCTCGCTCGGGAAATCCGATACAAGGTCTGCAAAAATTAAAGACTTCTTCGATTTTGCCGAAACAAACTTGAGATCGAATTCTTGTAGAATGACAATCCATTTATTATATTTTCCCCCAATCATCCTTCGGGTGAGGAAGAATTGAAACAGATTGACATGGGATATAACCAAGGTCTGGTGAAGGAGAATATAATGTCTCAACTGCTGAACCACATGTACGGTAGCTAAAGCAAGCTTCTCGACATGAGAATAATGAATCTCTACATCAATAAGGTTTCGGCTCAAATAATATATGACATGCTCTTGGAGCTCCTCATTCTCTTGAACCAAAACCATACCAATCGTCTCTAATGACGCGGCCACATATAATAGAAAATCACGGCTATAGTCTGGGGGACTAATCACCGGGGCCGATGCTAGGGCTCGCTTGAGTGCATCAAAGGACTCCTGGGCTCACTCATCCCAATAAAAGGGGGTGTCATTTAAGAGACAGATGAAGCCTCTAGTCAAATTGGCAAAGTTGACAACAAATATTCGTAAGAAGTTTTCCATGCCTTGCAAACACTGAAGATGATGAATATTCTTCAGGGGAGACAACTGAAGTATTGCCTCAACCTTCAAAGGGTCGACTCTTATACCCTCTTTAGAGATGATGAATCCTAACAAACGACCTGACTTCACACAAAAGATGCACTTATGAGGATTTAATCTAACCGAATAGTGCTGGCATCTTTCGAATACCAACCTCAAGTGATAGGGATGACACATTCTCATACGAGAATGAGCAGCAAGGTCATCCAAAAATACTTCGATAATTGACTTAAGATCGTGGAAGATCAAGGTCATTGCCCACTGAAACGTAGCTCCGACGTTTTTAAGGCCGAAAGGCATTTTTCGATATGCAAACATTCCCCAAGGACAGATAAATGCATTCTTATGTTGGTCCTCAGGTTTAATCTGTATCTGATTATATCTGGAAAAGCCGTCCATGAAGGAAAAAACCTCGCTACCTGCACACTCATCCAAAATCTGATCAATAAATGATGTGGGGAAATTATCCTTAGGACAGGCACGATTCAAATCACGGAAATCAGTACATATGCGGATCGCTCCCTTCTTCTTATCCACCAAAATGGGGTTTGAAACCCACTCCGTCAAGGGAACGGGATAGATGAAACCGGATTTCAACAGCTTCTCTATCTCTGCCTTAATCGTGGGTGCTTTCCTAGGATTCACCGCACGCAACCATTGTCGAACAGGCTTAGCGTTGGGGTAAGTCTTAATCTCATGCTCGACAATACAAGGGTCAATACCTGGCATCTTGTCGTAAGACCAAGAAAAAATATCACAGAATTCCTAAAATATCTCGGTGTATTCTAGAATCTCAGCATGGGAACATTCCGCCCCAGTATAGACATTCTCTATCATGCCAGGATTGCGAGAGATGTTGATAGGATTCATTGAAGATATGTTTGCCATGTTTCCATCAGCCATCGGACCAGGAGAGCTTAATGGAACCATAGGAATACCAAATATCTGACTAAGAACTGCCCTAAAATCCTCACGCTCCAAGTGTTCAAGCTCGGGAAGAAAGTATGATCTATGATGGAGTTCCTCCCATGGTGACTCAACTCCCAACATAGCCTCAATAATCGCTTCATCTGAAGGGAAAACCGTATCAAGGAAGTTGTGTGCATGAGAAGACTGTACTACCCATGCCGGCATCACATAAGGGTCCTCCTCTTCAGTCCGTGAAGAGGAATGACTAGGCTCTACAACACACTCAAGATTAGCTTGATAAGCTATCATAGTTGTAGGAAACGACACGTCCGTCATGACGGGCTCACTCGGTGTACTCGGTGTAGGAAGAATCCAAGGATATTCCATATGACTCGTGAAAAAATACACCGATCTCGTAGATGTCGAAGCCTCATCATAAATAGATCCTATCATAAGGATTAGTGCAGGACAACTAAAGCTTCCCATGAGGGATGGATACATGCCTACACCCACACTCCCAGTTGCCTACTGAGAGTGTTCAACGATCGGGATCGAAGCTCCCGAAGATGCGGTAACAGATGGATTCTTGAATGTTGTTTGATCAATCGTTATGATCTTCTTGTTATGTGGAAAGCATACAACACGAAACAGGGAAGAAGCAAAGGCTTGCATATTGTACATCCAGTTCCTACCCAGCAAGAGATTGTAGTCAAGGGGCGCATCAACCACCTCAACCTCTATCGCAACGGTCTTCCCTCCCAAACGGACTTTAAGGGAAGGAAGGATGTCATGCGGCCTAAAAGATCTCCCATCGAATGCAGTTAACATGGTCGCTAATTTAGACAGCTCAAGGGAACCTAGACCCTTCCAACAGGATAAAGACATCACATAAGCAATAGCAGCTTTGTCAATCATAGTGCGCTTGACGATCATATTAATACATTCTACATGAATCAAAAGAGACACATAGTAAGGCAAGCAAGGATGAAGTCCTACGGTTTCAAATTTGAACACGGAGGAAGAATCATCATCATTCACACCAAGGGCAGAAAGCAATGCCTTCCTTTGCGAAGGACAACTCTGAAGCACTTCCAATGTAAACATCGCACAAGGAGTGTGGCCCAAATCCTCGACAACTGAATAGTTCTAGGCGGCTCGGGCATTTGTATTATACCCTGAAGGCTTAAGGACTCCCTTAGGAATGCGAGGTGCAACTTTAGGTTTATCCATAGGTTTCTCAATACGCAAAGGGGACCTTGGTGGATCAGGCTCTTTTCCTGGGCTGGGTTGTGACGAACCATAATCTTTCGCACAGGTCACAAATTTCGCAGCACGTACCATGTTAATGCAACCACGACCACTACCCTCCGGTGGATCTTGATCACCACCAGACTGGTCATGGGACCTCAAGTTCATATTTTGATTGTGCGGTAAAGGGTTGGTTAGCACAGCTGGGCCCTGTGCCAAGAATCTCGAGGCTTCTTCAATACGAGGGCACAAGTAAGTGAGGTGATCGTCCTTACATAACTTGCAAGGGAACTTAACCTTACGTTTATATTGCTTGTCCCCCCTAGCATTTCGGTTGTTCTTGTCATTACTATTAGCATTCTCATTCTTATTCCCACCCTTATGATTATTTTTACCCTTTTTTCTGTTCCGTCTGGGCTGCTATTTACCCTTCTGGTCCGACGATTGCACAGAAATTACACTCGCCATTTGGGCAGGTTGAGATGAAGCCGTAGCTTTTCCTGAAGTAGATTGGTTGATTGACAATTAACTAACTTGTTTTGCAACCAAATCCGCAAGTTTTGCACTTGCACAACCCACAATTCCATCGTGATGTGGTCCAGGTTTGACTTTGGGGTCAAAACTGGAACGCGGAGCATTGGGAATAATCTCATATAACAAACCAGATTGGGCATAGATCAAGTCCAGTTCCTGCGCCCTAAAAATCACTTGTTCCTCATTTTGCACTACGGATGTGGAAACATCCTTCACTATATATGGAAATAATGACTTGAGGAACCATTCGAGGAGGAACTCCGGTGGTATAAAGGCTTTAATTAACCTCTTCAGTCTACGCCACTCTTGAATATGATTAGAGATATGTGTGGATTTATCTTGCCGAAATGTCGACAAGAGTTCAGTACCAACGTCATAACGCACTGGTAGCTGGAAGTGGTTAAGAAAAGTCATCACAAGGTCATCGAACAAAGCGAAAGCTCCCCTAGGTAGCTCTATATACCATTTCACGACAGGCCCTATAAGGGTGCATTGAAATAGCCTCAAACGAATGGAGTCCTGATGTAAGGAATTCGAAGAGCATCACAGGTGAAATGTAGTAACCTGTTCGCTCAGATCCTCTCCTATTTTTCCTTCGAACTTAGGTATGTTTGAGGGAAGCTTGGCAGGGACAGCCAGCCAAGCTGGGTCATGAGCTACAGGATCATTCGTTAATCTCGACAAGTCAAGAAGATTGAGTGTTGCGAGGAAAGGGAGCCTAGGATGATGAGGTTGATGAACCGCTCCCTAATTAATATAGGTCTGATTACCACCATGGCCTTGGCCATAGTTCCCTCCTCTCGTATGACCCATATAGGGTGGTGTGGACACACCATAGTGTGGTGGACCTTAACTATTAGGAGCTACAAAGCCGTAGTTAGGAGAGTAAGCAGGTTGTTGATACTCGCTCCCATAAGGTGAAGAACCCTATCCATACTATGTCGCATAATAGGGTCCATAAGTCATCGCATGCGATGTCCCATGGGACACACCGTAAGTAGGAACATATGTTCCAGAAGTAGGAATATACATTCCGGAAGTAGGAATGTGACCTCTAGAAGTATGAGCATGACCTCTCGAAACGACGGGCGGTGCATGAAGTTGAGACACAATCGATCTAGTAACCGCAGTATGGGCATAACTCGTAGCAACGTTTCAGCTCGAAGGACCACGTGAATAAGGTGGAGGGTGAACATTTGAAGAAGTAGGGATTGAGGACGGAGGGACATGAGTAATAATGTACATACTATTCCCTATCATTACCCGTCTCGGGTCTAGTATCCTAATAGGATCGCTATCCCTAGACCTAGGAGGAATATGTGATGTAACTTCCACCACTAGGATGGAAGGTACAATGTGACTAGTGCTCCCAAACCTCTCTGCATGGTAAGGAATGAGAGTGCCCCCAGGCATAGTGTTAGGCTCAAAGTCAGATTCGACATGAAATGCCAAATCATGTGTAGGAAAACCAAACATACCATAAGTACCATAGCTAGTACTTGCGGGTTCAAAACGAGTCTTGGCATCCTCCGACATTCCATACCGGTAATGTGTCAATGGGGAATCAACCCTAGAGTGAGTAGGTCTATAATGAAAGGTTCCTATCTCGGAAATCACAGGACCTAACTCAGCCAAGTCGGGTGAAGGATCGTAAGTAGGAGTAAACTCCCTATCATCAACATGAATGGGAGAAGGTGGTTCAGGAATATCCTCTATATGGTCTCCCATGGTGTGTGAATCAATGTGTGAGATAGTCTGCCTGGACTTTCTAGGTCTCTCTCCCAAAGGAGGAGGAGAAGTAGAAGGCGAAAGCCCTGCTAAATGATGAGAATGGGGAGGAGCTGCACCTGAATCCACAATGACTCAAAAAATAAAAAAGACTCTCTATTTACACAAACCTTAGGCAAACTATCATGCACAAAGAAAACACTAATAAAATCAAAAGTCAAATGCAAGCAAACAAGGGCTGGATAAGTGAGATCCTGAATGAAGCAGGTATGTCTAGCCTAGGAGAGGATTGAGACTCCCATACACAACAAGCAGAGGTATGTAACCCATTATTGTGGCCCTCAGCTTCAACCCATAAAGCGACTGTGCTGTCCGACCCCAACCTGGCTGGGACACTTGCAGAATAACCCCTGCAAAGTACCCCCTCGATATGCTAGGTAAGGCCACTAAGGTCACCTCAATATAATCAATGCTCAGGAGGATAGTCGCAGGCGGGATTGTCCGTATGGGAGGGGTAGCAAAGCCCGAAATTCTCGAAAGAGCCCCCAGATATGAATACAATCCTGGAAATATCTCTGGTGCTACTCAATTATGACTAGGGGTCATCCCAATCAATAACTGCTCACACTGCCTCGTGCTTAACTCCCTTTTGAGAGGAGGATCCTGAAAAACACTGGTTATACCAAGGATTTCACACACTCACCTATATAGACACATACATGTTGTTGTTTAGTGGTCTTGGAGCATTTACTCACAATGAACTATTCCAAGACCCTAAAACCTAAGCTTGTTGGTGCACCCTAGAAAAGAAAAGAGTGTAATTCATTTTAATTTAGCGTTGATTTTAATTGGCTTTATTACTCAAAATAGGGATATGACCGTGCAACTAATGGTGTTATGACACAACATGAAGTAAAATGCACACCTAACAATCAATGCAAATGCATTGTGTCCATGAAAACAGGGTATGCTACTACGTGAAATGCACAATTTTTCTTCAAATGATGAATGCAAGCTTTCCTATATGAAGTCCTAACTAGTACTCCAAAGCAAATCTAGTGCAAGTACAATGCAAAATGCAAAATGCAATGCATAATGATATACACACGTTTTAGGATTTTTTGAAATAAAATGAGATAAAAAGCAAAAGAATGATTCTACAAACCCTAGACTCTGCAAGCACACTCAAACAACACTCAAGCAAAGCACTAAGGTAAAAGAACTCTAATGCACTAATCCCAAACAAAAAATCGAAAATGCCATGACAAGAACCTTCTTAAAAAAAATTTGGCCTAAAAAAATGTTTTTGATCAGAAACAGAGGTATAAATAGACTCAGGCAGTGCCAAAGGAGACTCAACAAACATCAAAATTCACCCAGCAACCATTTAACTTCCACAAAAGGAAAAACTAAGGGAATACGCGACTGTTCGCAGTAAACCCATGTGTATACACAGAAATCACAGAGAAACCCACGTGTATACGCGACTATGAGTTAAAAACTCGCGTACAGGAAGAAAGGTGCATAAAATCAAGGCAAAAAGACAAGTTGAGACAAACTTCACACCAATTAGACACTACCAGGCATACATGCCCCTAGACCCGACACAGAAACAAGAGAGAAAGAGCAATTCAAATTCATTGAATGCCGATAAAACAACCCCGAAAGGACAACTACTAGGAACTCCCCAGCGGAGTCACCAATTCTGTTACAGAGAGAAATTCCTATGGCTTGGGGTACCACAACAGACAACTTGACTCCAGAAATAAATCCTTTCCAATATGCAATAGAAAGTAAATGTATAACACTAAAGGATCAGAGCTCGTACCTTATTCCAGACGATTGAAGTAGATCCCCGTTGAGATTTCCAACTTCATCTTGAATTGATAGATTACTTCCTCAACAACAAGTAAACAATACAAGCATTCTATATATCATGGTGTTAGATCTATTCTAGAATATATAATCAATAATGTATAAGCATTTGACATAATCCAATGGATAAAATATTCATTCAAACACACATTATTGGACAGGAAAAGATATTTCTATTAATATAAATTAGATATTACATAGATACAACCTCTGACGGCACGTCTGCGAACCAGAGAAACTGAATCCCCCACTTGGGCCTCCACCACCTCAATCCTCCATCTCTCAATAGCAAGCTCACAAGCAAAAGGTAAACTTGGGAAGAACACACTAGTGCTCCAAGGGACAAAGGGATGCAGACTCAAGAATAAGTTCCAGCAACAATGGACTATAGATTCTTTGCTCTCAATTCTCTCATATGCCTTCAATGTACCATAGAGTTCCTTATATAGATTTTCAAAGGGGTAATGAAAGGTCGAATCTAAGCGATCTTAAGGCATAGGGAAGGCCAGGAGTCAAGTGAGTCGAATCCATGTCAAGGAAAACTCCAAAAGGATTTGGATTTTGTACACATCCCGATGTACGCAGTTTTAGTGGTCAAACCAGCGTATATACGCGCTTATAGGTTTAAAAGTCGTGTGTATCATTTTTCACATGTTTTTAGGGATGGTCAAGGAAACATCAAAGGACAAAAAATGGTCCATGGGGTCTAAGGAGTCTGCAGCAGGATAGGGGAAGGCCATACAAAGTGTGATTCACCTGGAGTGGTAAAATAAGCTATAACAAGGGGGGGACGGGATGTTCCATCCATAAATATGGATTTTCCTATTATTAGTCACACTACCCAATCCTCTGCAAAAAAAATACATAATGAGATGAAATCTTTGGTCCACAACTAAGGATTCACCCCTATGAACAAAGTATCATCTGCAAATTGTGAGTGATTGTTTTCATTAGCATTTCTTGCAATTTTAACCCCTTTAATGTCACCATCTAATCTAGATTTCTCCAGAGATCTACTCAAAGAGTCCACCATGACGATGTAAAGTTTAGGAGAGAGAGGGAATCCTTGTTGGAGTCTATGAGTTTCTTTGAAGAATTGTAAGACTCTCCAATTAGCCATATCTAGCTTAATAACCATCCCTTTTTCTTTATTTTTCTAGCTAGAATGAATAGCCTCCTGAACTAAAGTAATGTCGTCTAGTATATTTCACTTCTAAACAAAAACTCCTTGGTCCTATGAGATAATAAATGGAAGGAGTTTTTATCTCTTTAAAGAGATGATTTTTTCAAAAAATTTGTAGGAGAAACTGCAAAGAGAAATAACATGAAATCTATTGAAGGACTAAGGATTGGAATCCTTAGGGATCAAAGCTAGAAAGGACAAATTAATTTCCCCTCCCAGGTGGGGATTTTTCTGGGCATATACCAACATTCTTAAAAGATATTTTTTGATAATATCCCGACATAACCTGGAGAATTGGGAAAAAAAACATCTAGGCATGGAGCTTTATATAGGTTCATTCTCCAAATTGCCTCCCTGATTTATTCTTCTGTGTTTGGTTTGATTAATTCCTCATTCTAATCTCGAGACACCAGATTCAGGATATCTTTTATAGCTTCCATATGGGTATCCTCTATATCTTCCTCTTCTAATGAATAAATAATACTAAAATGCATGTATTCCTGTTGGCCTTAGGAAAATGAATACCAATTTTGGTCGTGCAGAATCTGGTCGCAAGGAAAGCAAGGCCACGACAGAAAAGGATAAGAGTAAGTCGAATCTAGGAATTCAACAGGTTTTGAGGAAACAACAAATGTAAAGATGAGTTAAGTTAGAATAAATAGTCTATTTTGGGAATGGGCATGATTGTAATTTGTGCTATTAACACCTTTATTAATGTAATGGGATTTATTGGGATAGTTAGAAAAATCAGTTGACTATCAGTTGAGAACTAGTCAACGGTTGGAATAAGAATTGCAAGATGTATATAGGTTCGATCCATGCTAAGTGTGAAATAAATTTTAGGAATTTATGAATTTTGACTCTTGGTGTTTTGGATGATTTGATGATTGCTAAATCCTTATGAGTGTGATATGTAGGTACTCATTGATTGGCCAAAAAGAGAGAAAGTGGTTAGGTCGATCCATAAGTTGTGTGCAAACGACCTTCACAACTTGCGATCTCGATGGAGAGGTCAACAAAAAGAAGAAAGAAGGCATGAGAGCATGAGAAAGACAAAGAAAACCCAACCATTGTAAAGAAGATTCTGAGAGAAGTCTACAAGCTGCGTGCACAGACCAAAAGCGTTGCAAATATTACTCATGCCAAATGAAGAGTTCTTTTGTGGTTTTTCCCATATGGGTTTCCACATTAAATATCCATGTCTTTGATGTCTGCGTATCTTGTGTTTGAATATTTATGAGTTTTTTGCACTTATATTGATATAATATTATGGAATGTCAATAATAATGATGGGATATATGCATTAATCTGTACATTTTATATGCTATGAACATTAGAGGAAATTTCAACTCAAAATGGGCCTCCTAAAAAAAAATTAATAAAATAATAGTTAAAATAATAAAATAATATTTATTAATTTTGGAGGAAGAAAAAAAAAAACTACTTTTTGTTTGTATTTTCGACATATCTTCTTGTGTTTTTACTCAAATTTCGATCGAGAGAGCTCGTTGGATGCGGAATTTAATTATGCATCCAACGATTTCTCCCGATCGAAATTTGAGTAAAAACATGGGGAGATTCAAAAATACAAACAAAAAATGTAGTTTTTTTTATGATACCTATCCCCAAATTTATATTTAAAAAGTGTTCAAGACCTATACGGTCTTTCAAATTTAAATCAATTTCATTGGCTAGCACATGATGGCATGGAATTTGAATTAAAGTTAAAAGGCCCACTTTGAGTTGAAATTTCCTCTAATGCGTGTCGAAGGATCGGTCTTATTTATTTCTGTGTATGCATCGCCAGTAATCCATCCCTTTGTTTTGGTTGAGCAATGTGTTATTATTGTCATGAAAAAATCCCCTTCTATAAATGTAGAAACCTGGTTCTGGTAGTCCCCATAGATATATCAGGTGAGATTTCAGTTGCATCGTAGGTGTTGCCAACAGACTTACACTTTGTTGGGTCAATATCTTTGTATTTCTTGGATAGGTGGGGAAATATGAACCTGGGTTAGTGGAATCGACGCCAACAAATGGTTTCGTTGCCAATACTTGAACCATTGTGAAGGGGACATGTTTTGGTACTTGACAAAACCATAGATTCAAGATTGGGTGGATTACAAAGAAAGAGAGTTTGCATAGGAAGAAAGTGAAGGATCACAATTGAATATGACATAATGGTTAGAAAGGTATATTTACTGAGATATTCATGAAATTTTCTTCAATGAATTTACAATTCTTCTACATGAATGGTTTTTGAAGCTAGCGACTCAGAGGAAATTTTTTCAAGGTGGAGAACACACTAAGTGGAATCCTCAACTAATACAATGGTTGGAAATAGTCAATAATCCTATATCTAGGGAACTCAACGTTTGGGTTGATAGCATATTGGATGGGTATATTACTGAGATTGCATTCCATCATATAGTGAGATAGAAAGAGATTTCTGTTATATTTTTATCATTTAAGCAATATGATCTTAGGATCTTATCTAAGAGAATAACATGCACAACAATAAACACAAGAGACAAGAGACACAAAGCATTTTCCTCAGGGAAAACATAAAGGAGAAAACCCTGCAACTTCCTCAGAGATAGAATGAGCACCAATGGCAGCAGTAAAACCCAAAGAAAGAAATTATGATCTCCAATAGCTATTCTCTCTCTCTCACTTGAGAGAGATTCTCCTCTCTCACTCATTCGCCGCATTGGGTGAGTGTGTGTGTGATTTGTAGAAATGAGGAGAGCCTCACTTCTATTTATATTCTTCCGTTCACTTTATGTCCACTCCAACAAGTCGACCTCACTTAACAATTACTTACTAGGACTGAATTCTCTAGGAGAGTCTAATAACCCTAGTTCCCCATAACTGTGGGGACTTTTCCCTTTGATCAACAAGGAGGGTTAACCTTGACTCAATTGTGGGGACTATTGAACCAACTTACAATGGAGGGTTAACCTCAATGACTTTACATGACTTGTTTACATTATTGAATCTCCCGATCGGAACACCGGGGCATGACATGACTCAATTACATTATAGATACTTCCAGGAATAAACATCGGGGTACAATACATAGGAAATACAAGTGAATACATTCTGAAGTTACAAATACATAAACAATCCCTCTTAACTAGGAAGGTATTCCTCCGACACAATTTATTAGCACAAGTCTTCTTCTCTGTATCATCTAGATCATCATCAAGTCATCTTCATATTCAAGTCATATTCATCATCAAGTCATCTTCATCATCTTCATCATCTTCATGAATTCTGGATCATCACTTGATCTGGATCATCATCAAAGCTAGATCATCATTGGATCATTATCATCATCATTGCTTCCTCTATCTCAATCAAATGGTGCTATCTCTTCATTCTTATCATCAAAGGAAGTTCTACAGAGCTAGCCTTTTTTCATGCTGGTTGTAGTCCTAGCCACCAGGTAGGTCTTCATCTTCTTCAACACTTATATATGATCATGAGAGGAACACATCCAAGAACCATGTCAGAATGGCCCACCCAACACTTACATCTTTCGTTCTCAAAGAATGGCTCTCAACTCTAGGTTGAGTGTCAGTCCCAGATTGAAACAAATTCCTGGTAACTGATCATGTGCCTCCATTCTCCCATAGAATGGCCTCTTAGCACTAAGTTGAGCTTCAGTCCCAGACTGAATCAATTTCTCGGTAACTGACCAGGTGCTTCCATTCTCCCAGAGAATGGCTTCTGTAGGTCTTCATCATCTTTGGCCATACTGTGGAATCCTCAGGATTGATTATGTGCATCAACATAACCTTGAAAGAGAATCCTAGCATAGACTATACGATCTCAAAGGATCTTTTACATGTGAACGTCACAAAAACTCGAAAGAGCATCCTAGCATAGACTATAGGATCTCCCAGGATATTTTCTATGTGACTACCACCATAAAACCTCGAAAGATCATCCTAGCACAAACTATAGGATCTCCCAGGATCTTTTCTATGTGGTTAGGAAAAACTTTAAAAGAGTGTCTTGCAACCTGCAAGAACTCTAAAGAGAATCCTAGGACTTTTACGAGCACATAGATCAACCTATCAGATCTCCAGGGATGATTACATGCCTCTAGTATCAAAACCTCGAAATAGCATCCTAGCATAGGCTATATGATCTCCCAACATCTTTTCTATGCTACCTGTAGTAAAACCTCGAAAGAGCATCCGAGCATAGACTATCGGATCTCTTAGGATATTTTACATGCTATATATACAATCTATCCATAGAGTATCATCTTGATACTCATCACAGTATCATCCTGATCATCATCATAGCAGAAACTGAAGCATCATTTCGATGCTCATCACAGAGCGCTTACATCCACATCCATGGGAAGGATCTTGCTACAATTCTTGGAATGGCTCCTGCAAATGTGTCCCATCACTTATTCCTCGAAGTATCTTCTATATGAAGAACACCAATCCTCTCTCTGATGTACTCAAACTTCACCTTGGCTAGTGGTTTGGTTAACACATTTGCTATTACTCATCCATCGCAACATACTGGAGTTTCACTGATCCTCTCTGCACCATCACTGGGTTCTCAGACAACTTCACACAACTCTGGTTGTCACAGAATATACAGGTAGCGTCCAACGGGAGATCAAATAACTCAAACAGTATCTTCCTAAGCTACACTACCTCACAACTAGACAAATAGGTCGTGACGTACTCTACTTTGGCTGTACTCAGTGCTACGTAGGATTGCTTCCTATTAAACCAAGAGATCACACCTGATCCCATACTGAAGCAGCACCCCGAGGTGATTTTTCTATCTGCAGCATTGCCTGCCCAATTTGAATCAACATAACCCTCCAGGTTAAACTTTTGATTCACATCATACTTGAGCCCATAATCAATCATACCCTTCATGTACCTCAGGATATGCTTTATAGCAATTAGGTGAACATGTTTAGGATCAGTCTGAAACTAGCTCAAGGTTTTCACCGTAAACCAAATATCTAGTCTCATGTTTGTCAGGTACATCAAGGACCTAATCATCTGACGATACATTGTGGCATCAACCGAATTTGATGAAGCAACACTCAATAACTTCAGGTTCGATGCCATAGGTGTGGTCATGGCCTTGGAGTCCATCATCCTGAACCTCTTCAGGATCTCCACTGAATACTTCCCTTGTCCCAGGTCTATTCCATCCGCATTCTGCCACACCTCCATGCCTAGAAAGTAGTGCATCATATCCAAGTTCTTCATATCGAACTCGGCAGCAAGTATCCTTCTTGCAGCTTTAATGAGTTCCTCTTTTCTATCAAGGACAAGTCATCAACATATAATAGGAGCATCACTAGTCTTCCACCTTCAACCTTGAAGTAAAGGTTGGAATCCACTTTACTCTCAGTAAATCCTAGAGTCATTCATAATTTGTCCATCCTATCGTACCATGTCGAACCTCAGGATTTTCTACAGTCACTCCCTCTGAAGTGGAGCATCATTCTCACTCTGCCTTTCATACTCTATGCATTGAAACATTCTGTACCAGAGTGACAAGTAGCTTCCTTTGCTACTAATATTCTATGTATCCATATAGGGTCATTGGATACTAAGATCCTGTATCTTTGAAAGCGTTCTTCTCACACCCATCTGTGAGCTTGTCATCCTCTATAGGCTTTCATCTTCAACCTTGTAGCAAAGGTTAATATCTCCATCACTCTACGTTATCTTCAAGCTCCTCATGTATGTGTTATCCCATGGGTGCCTTTTGAGCTCATACAAGGCCTTCTTTCATTTGCACACATGATTCTACTTTTCATGTGTATTTCTAGTGGCTGCAAATGTCTCTTCATAGTCTATGCCTCGTGCTACGAATCTTGCCTTGTATCCCACGATGTTTCCATCTACTGCATGATGGAACTAGAAACTTCCCTTCAGGTATTGATATTGCATCATAGACATCATTCTTCTTGAATTGGTCTTCCCTATATTCTTGGCTACTTCTTCAAAAATGGAAGGTTCTACATTAATGATGTCATTGCATTCGTCATATTATTCTTGACCTTGAACTGTTGTCACTTGTTCTTTAGAACAAGTCTCCTCCTCCTTTGCTTGTAGGTGATTGTACGTGATATTTCCTACAAGTCAAATGCATTTGTATGGTTAGAAACATTTCATAAGGCATATTCATAGTGGCAAATTCTTATGCATAAATATATGATCATGCAACTATTTTAGCCAATAAAACATTCATCCATATCTCACGGAAACTTTTCTAGATGCCTTCCATCACTACCAAGACATCATTGATATTGTGCACTAATACAATATGTCAGCAAAGATGTTTCATTCTAGATAAGTAGGAATAGAGAGTTGTATAGCACCATGAGATACTTACCCATAACATGCATATTAGTAGTATACTGTCATTAATGCAAACATTCTATCATGCATAACACATCAACTGAACATAAACAAATTCATAACAAAACAATATCATGAAATGAAAATTGAATACTTATCTTTATTTGTTTCATGGGTGGACTCATTCTTTCAGCTTCATCATCCTCTTCATTCATAGCATCATCATTTATTATCCAAATGCTTAGATGGATAAGAGTTTCTTCAAGAATTTAGTTCTTCATATTCCTTGTTGCTTGAGGGATCTTCCTTGAATCGTGAGGGATTAATATTCGGTTGCTCCCATATTCTTTTCTCTTATTATGAGTCGAGCTTCTTCTTGTGTTCACTCTTCCCAAATTCTACTGAAATTAATCACTTCCTTCCTGCACACATTCCTCGAATGAATGAATCCCATGATCCTGGGAGACCATTCAAGGTGGTTATCACCACTTCTGCATTCTCCACTTCTTTTTCTACCGCTTCAAGTTTTCTTTTATTTGAGAGACCCTTGTAAAGTATGACTGTATGGTCTCTGCATTCTGGATCTTCACATTCTTCAACTGTTTTCTCAAAGTCACCTTCCGATTTATGTTCTTCCCTTCAAATAGCTTGGTCAAGGAATCAAACATATCTTTCAGTGTCTTTAGGGAAGACACTTGTGGTATAAGGTGATCCTTGATTGAATAAACAATGATCTTCTTAACCTTGACCAAGTTCTTCTTGTGTAAGGCTTTTAGCCTCATCTCCCTCGGGAACTGGAACGTCTCTACTTATGTAGGTGTCCAATTCATTTTCTTCAAGAAGGAGTGAGATCCAATACTTCCATGTTTGGAAGTTGTCATTTTCGCCAAGATTTTCACCAAGCTGGTGTGATTAGACATTTTGAAATAAGAACCTCAAATGTAAATAGAAAAATATTAGATATTGCCGATTTGAGGTGTCCGTCCTGGTTCCGGAGCTGGATGATCTAGGGTTTTTCAAAGAAACCCTAATTTTGAAAACTTGGAATATCTCAGATCTGATTGAATAGAAATATAGACCTCTTCAAGGTGAGTTGTCCAATGTACTCCTTTTCTGAAAACAGTGGAGGGAAGCTCCCGGAATAGGAATCCCTACTTTACGAATTTCTTTTGCAGACATGCCTGATACTGTTTTTGCTGTATCTACGAAAGAAATACTCCTATGTGTCTAACATTTTGTACTAAGGTAGCATCGTCTGTCCTTGTTCCAACATCACATGTTTCATTAGAATTGGTTTCACACATTGGGACTTATGATCATTTTCCCAAGGTAATTTGTTTTGGATTGTTCAACATAGCAAAGTTGTATGGACTGCCACGTGTCAATATTTCATATTCGGGGTCTGAAAATTTTACCACATAAACAAAATTTTGTTCCCTTTCTATGACATCTTGAGAAATTTCATTTGGACCTTTGTAGCCCGAGATATAGCAATTATCCCCAAGTGTCCTGTTTGGGGAGGAATGCTGGGAGAGGCTGGAACCCTAATTTGGAGGAATCATATCTTCTAGAATATAGAGAATATGAACCTGAAACTTGGAAAAAATGTACATAAGGAATTTATATTCTACCTGTGAAAGTTTCGGCACCTGATCCTTCTCCAATATCGAGATATCGAGAATCTTCCAAAACTATCAGTTTCAGTATTTTAGGGTTTTTCAGGCCCGGGGTCAAACTAGGGGTTGACTTTCCCGGAGTTTCACCTGACCAAAAATCTTGAACCAGGTCTCTAAAATTCAATTTTTATGAGGATATTAATGATATGTCAGGCTCACTCAAAAATTTGTCTTCTGTGAAAAGCCCTAATTTCTCGCAGCAAAAACTGAAAAATGCTTGGAATCAAATTCTGCTTCAATATAAAGATGCGCCCTTCAATGGAGAGTTAGCCTAGCATACTTTTGCTGATGGATTGTGGAGAGAGACCCAAAAAGTAAGAATCCCTAGCTTCTGCAGCTGCACAGTGTCTTCTTCTCAGGTTATTTCTGATACCATGTTAGATTTTTATCATTTAAGCAATATGATCTTAGGATCTTATTTGAGAGAATAACATGCACAACAATAAACACAAGAGACAAGAGACATAAAGAATTTTCCTCGGGGAAACCATAAAGGAGAAAACCCTACAACTTCCTCAAAGATAGAATGAGCACCAATGGCAACAGTGAAACCCAAATACAGAAAAGATGATCTCCAACAACTGTTCTCTCTCTCTCTCTCTCTCACTTGAGAGAGCTTCTCCTCTCTCACTCATGCGCCCCAATGAGTGAGTGTGTGTGTGATGTGTAGAAATGAGGAGATCCTCACTTCTATTTATATTCTTCCATTCACTTTATGTCCACTCCAACAATTCGGCCTCACTTAACAATTACTTACTAGGGCCGACTTCTCTAGGTGAGTCTAATAACCATAGTGCCCCACAAATGTGGGGACTTTTCCCTCCGATCAACAAGGAGGGTTAACCTTGACTCAATGGTGGGGACTATTGCCCCGAATTACAATGGAGGGTTAACCTCAATGAATTTATGTGAATTGTTTACATTATTTAATCTCCCGATCGGAATATATATTTCTTCCAAGAATATCAAGGCCGTTACTTGAGATATTTAACGACATGGATAAAGATGTTGGTTTATGAGAAAGTGATCCCGATGATGGAGTCTGACGAGTAAATAATTATGTGCAGAGAACTTGAGTGATGTTGCAATAAAGGATTGAACAAGATGGACCCGAGTGAGATCATATGTTTTCTTTCGAAAGTGAGAATGAGAAAGAGTGTGGTCACCAAAGGAGTGGAAGAATATTTCGGCCATGTAAGAGAAGAAGGACCGCGACAAGAAGAGGGAATTGCAGTGCGACCGAAGGAAGAGAAAATGAGTTGGCACCACACCTCGACGGAGAGTATTGAAATGAACGTGAATAATATCGGCTTATTTCTGAAGACAAAGAGGAAACTCTGTATCTAGACCAGGACTACGACATACCCATGACCCCACATACATGTCCAACAACTAAGGTAATACCTAAAAGTGCACTGAAGTGTGATTTTGTAAATCATAGTAAAAGTAATAGTCAATATAGTAGTTATGGATTTGTTACTAGTGGGACATTTAATTGAAATTCAACAACACCCCAAGTAAACAAAACGTCAGGGAGTGACATAAAGTTACCGTTATTCAATGGGAATGGGTTGGAATGCCATGAGCAACATTTGTTCTTGTGTGAAGCTGTCTAGACAATGTGATAGGTCCAAGATGAGGCTATTAAAATAGATTAGATGATCACAACCTTTAGGTCTTGTGCTCTTGACTAGTATATGAAATTTTTTGTGGTTCACACAGGGGTTCCTCAAAAGTCATTGGACCAGATCTGGATTGGACCGATCGAAGAATTCAAGAAACCTAAGTCTTAGTCACAATGTATGACATAATTAAAAGAAATTAAACAATTGTTTGAGTCTATTTGGGGCTTCGATCAAAGATTTAAGACTGTGATGGATAAGGTGAGTTTCCAGATGTCAGATGTTCAAAATAAATAGCGGTTTATTGCGGCGATGTTTCCCACATATCTATGTTCCCTTGATGTAGCAGAAGATTGTATCCCAGAGTGAAGATATTGAGCTTGGTATGAAATTGGAAGATTCGCTGGTTGGAGAAACTGGTGTAGGAATGATCAAAATACAGTCTCAAATTTCCAATTTAACATTGCAATTACAATATATCAAGAAAGGAAAATAAATTCAAGAAGAATTCTGGTGTACAAGATTAGAATTGAAGGCTATCATAAAGATTTATGTACAACTTTCTTGAATGATCTTGCATCAGGAACTTTGAACACGATAAATTCACGAGGAATTCCTTGGTGTAGAATTTTCTAGACAAGAGGTCATCAATAAGAGGAATTCTTGTATCTACAAAAGATAGTAAGTGCACCTGCCAACTTATATTGTAAATTATGTTGTTATGTGGGTCACTACAAGAAATATTATAGAGCATATCAATTTCTACGAGAAAAGTATGTCGATACATATTTAATGAAGAATGATGAACAAATATAATCCGAGTGAGCTTAAGCACAATACCCTCAACCAAGCAGGGGTGGGGGGGGGGGGTTCCTTTTAGAGGCTGAGGACGAGGAGGAGGATTTGGTTGTAGAATGGGGCAAGTTATTTGTTATAATTGTGTATAGCTAGGAAATGTTTCCAAAGAATGTACTAATCCCACAATGATGTGTTCATATTATAAAGCATTTGATGACACTATCGAGGAGTGTCTGCAACTTATTGTTAAATGACAGGTCAAAAAATGGGGAACCAAAACCAACCCAAAAATGCAAATCAAAATATTCAGAACATTTATGTCGAACCTTGAGGACCTCATATTGTTGTCGTAACAAGAGGAGGTGTTGCGACTGGAGGAGATCAAGATGCACCATGCATAAGTCCAAGGGTTTAACCGACAAAACAAAAGAAAGTGTCATTTGACATCCTAAAAGAAAATAGAGTCTTATTTGAGGCACTTGATGAGTTCAAAGATAGAAATCAGGTGTCGACATCTGCTACCATCCTAGTATTGGGTGGTGGACCAATCCTAGAAATACCTCAAATATTTGAACAATTATTCCAAAGAAAGTTGATAGAGAAGGTAAGAAAGTTGAATAATTTATTTAAAGTTGTTTATCACTTATAGAAGATAAGGATGTTGTGGAAGAACTATTGGCTCTAGTTGAAGAACCTCAACCAAGTGTGTGACTAGAGAAAAACTTTAACCACATTGGTAAATGATTGAAAGTTGGTCATGAGTTGAGAATGAATTCCCAAATAGGCTATTATGATATGGATTTTATCATATTGGAATTGGGGTCAGATGTTAATATTATGACAATACAAACTTGGAAAATCATGGGAAAATCGAGACTTGTATGGTCTTCTATTAAGCTACATTTATCCAATCGGTCGAAGGTATTTCCCATTGGTCGAATGACACAGGTTCCTGTCAAAGTGGAAGGACTCCAAACCTATGCATATTTTGAAGTCATATACATTTTTGATGATACAAACCTGCATCCCACACTTTTGGGGATTTACTGGGTTATTGAAAATCAAACAATCGTCAATTCCAAAAAGAGAATATTGTCATTTGAAGATACCGAGCTACAGGTGGTTGCTACAATTGATCCTCTGGAAGGAAAAAGATATGTCAAGCAAGTGAAAAATGAAGGACAATAAGGATAAATGAATAATATTTATAATATTTCCTTTGTAATGGATGACTATGCCAATCCGTTAACTGATGGTAATATGAGTTGGTGAAGTATGATGTCCTATACGTCAGACTCAGGAGAAGCCCTAGAGAACTGATAGAATCGATTACATGAAGTGTTGATTCATAGTGTGCAAGAATCATGAAATATGTGTGATAGGTAGGTACTAAGGTATGTGATATTCCTACATATGAAGGATTTACTAACTTGGGCACATTTATTATAGAGTTTGAAGAAAAAGTATTGGAACCATAGTTTTTGTTAGCACTGGATGTTGCATTAAATGATACACCCACCAGGTGGTGGGTTGCTCATATGAAATTTATTTTAGAATGGTATAAATGCCAATGGTTTCTAGAAATCATATTTTGCGAGAATATGTCTTATACTAGCAAAAAATATACGGGATAGACAAATCATGTTGAGCATATTGAAAATTGTTGTGCGACATGGAAGAAATTGTAGCGACAATAATGGGTTAATCAATTTATACATACTTTAGATATGATACCGAGGAACTGTACACGTCAGTTGAGCTGTGACCTACAGAATGAGAAGAGCTAGATACTAGTTTCAAAGATACTTTCAAATTTGTTGATGATAGTTTTACAACTGAATGCTTCTTTGCAAGTTATAAGGACCAAGATTTTTGAAGACATCCCTGTTTCGATGTCGAGTTTCCCTCAGAGTAGTGCAATAGTTCAGGATTGTATGGAATGCTATAATGTAGATGAAAAAACTGTTACTGATGATCCATGCGACATACATATTTCAGAGTCTGAGGGTAGTTGAGTAGTGGAAGCATTAGGATTATCAAACGACAAATTTTTGAATCCCCTCAGAACAAATAAGGTGAATATTGGTTCTCCAAAAAATCCAAATTTGCTAATATTGGAGACTATTGGGATGATGCGAGCGTAGGGAAAATTACAGACTTATTGCATGAATTCCAAGATCTATTCCCTACTATGTTTTCAGAAATGAAGGGGATTATTGGTGATCTAGGAGAAATGAAGGTTCCCCTGAAGCTCGATGTAAAACCTATCAAACAGTGACTGTCTAGACTCAATATGAGATATAAAGAGGAGGACAAGATAGAGTTAGATAGAATGCTAGATGCAGAAAATATACATTTCATCAAGGAATCCAATTGGATTAGCCCTATGATAATTTAGGACAAGAAAATTTGTGAAGTCCGCATTTACGTTCACCTGTGGAAATCAAATGATGCTTGCTTACACGATCCTTTCCTGACTTCATTCACAAATGAAGTATTGTAGAGCGTCAAAGGACAAGACATGTACTCATTTATTGATGTATTTTTTGGATACCATCAGATAAGAATTGCAAAGGAAGATTGGTACAAGAAAACCTTTGTGATAAAGTGGTGATGCTTCCAATACACGATACTGCCTTTTGGACTAAAGAATGCCCCTGCTATTTTTTCTAGAATAGTCACAACTACTTTTAAATATTTCATCCATAAATTTCTTGAACTATATTTTGATTATTGGACGGTCTATGGGCCAGTGAAACATTATATTGAGAATCTTATAATGATGCTTGACCGGTGTAGATCGTTTCGGTTTTTTCTTAATTTGAAGAAATGTATTTTTTGTTCTGCTTTTGGTATCTTGTTGGGTCATTTGGTCCATCAAGACGGAATATTGATGGACCCTACCAATATTGTGATTATTTTTGACCTACCCTCACCCATGATAGTTAAGGAGTTTATAACTACCTTCAGGCACACAAGGTAGTATAATTTTTTTATCTTGGGGTATGCTGAGGTTACAAATCCAATGGAAAAGTTGTTGAAGAAAGATGTTAAATTCCAATGGAATGAGGAATGTCACGAGAGCCTATATGTTCTTAAAGATAAGATGGTCTCAACGCCTATATTAGTATTTCTAGATTGGAAAAAAGAATTTCATGTACATGTCGACATGTTGGCTATTGCACTTGACATCGTACTTCCACAACCAGGTGAAGGTGTTCTTGATCACCCCATTGAATGTTATAGTAGAAATTTGTCAATGATAGAAATGAACTATACCACTAATATGAGGGAAGGACTTGCTATGGTATATTATCTCCAGAAGTTTTAACATTATTTGTTGGGAGTACATTTCAAGATGTATATAGACCATTTTGCATTGAAATATTTGGTCAATAAGACAGTGTTAGGGGGGAATATATATCGATGGCTTCTCCTATTCTAAGAGTTTGATTTTGAGATTATTGTTAATCCATGTCGATTGAATTCAGGACCTCACCATCTTTCGAGGTTTATATAAAGTAGAGAAGATACTACTAATCTCGACAATGGGCTTCCTGATGCACAATTGTTTATGATTAAGATGATTGATGACCACTATAGAGATATTGTACATATATTAACTACGTGATATGCACCAAAAGGATTCAATATGGCACATAAGAGGAAATTAGTTGTAAAAGTTGTGTATTTCCAACTGATCACTGGGAAATTGTATAAGATGGGACCAGATGAAATACTCCATCACTATGTCTTGGAACATGAGCGACTGATGGTGTTGAATGAAGCACATGATGGTGTCAAGACAAGATGAAATTTCAACCCCTTCATATAATATTGTTTCCTCTTCATCTGAATTTGTTTCCTCTTCATCTATGTTTTGTGCCTCTACATCTCTCATGATTTCAATGGTATACTATCTAGATAATTATTTTGAGGGAAAGGGCTTATTATCCTATGAAAAAATCTCAACATATGTTCAAATATCACTTTTATTCTTCTCATCTTCCCACTGAGACAATTTACATTGGCATGCATATTTATCCAATCTCTTCTTATTGGCTATGCTCTCATCATGTGCACGGTATTCATTCATTCAATGAAAAAATTGGCCTTTGACTCATCTTCAATTTTATGCATTCAATTATGACATTAGTATGTTAATATTACTTTCTACTATTTTCACATATCTCAACTTGAATTGAAATGCAATATCAAAACAAATTCGTAGAGAGAAAGAGGAAATTTTAATACTTAATTTTTACAATTTCCATTGAAAAAGGTTTACGAGGTTACTATATAGTAAGGAAGTGCATGTCAACAACTTTTCATTTCCCTAGATTAGACTTTAGGACCCATCATTCACCAACCTACCAACCATTTAAAATCATATCACTTCCTAGATCATAGTTGATAGACCTTTCCCAAACTCTAGTTTCCTTTCATAGACACCTTTAAAGACAAACCTAAAAGCATTTTTAGTTTCTTACAGGGACCAAAAACTAGAGATTTGGAAGCTAATATTTTATCTATTGAAGAGTGTTACGATGTAGACAGATATTTCCTATGGGGCCAGGATGTGGGTACATAGGAATGTGCCCAAAATATTAGACTAATTGTGCCCAAATTTTTACACTAATTTTACCCTAATACATAGGAATGTGCCCAAAATTTTACTCTAATCCTAAAATAACGAAGTCAATAGGAGTGCACACATCATAGGGAAGGGATATGAAGTCTTTCTCATGATAGGGGATAATACAATATAGTGTAACTAGGACATTAAAACTAATTGTGTATTTGACCTAGCTTCATTGGAAATATGCTTGTGTGACAATGCTAAGTCCATCTTCACTTCCTACTGGAAATACACACAATACCAATAGTGTTTGTGTTCATCTGCAAGATCTCATCCACATTTGTCCCATAAATATTATTTTGAGGCTGAGCTATCTGGAATGTTAAGAAATATGTTTCTCATACCTGATTCAACTTCTGTCATACATTAGGTCTGAATACAAGTTTTTTTGACCCACAAAATTCAAGCTTATCCATGTAATTCTAAATACACAAAAAAACCCTTTAACACATAGGAGAAATGGTTTTAAAGCTACTAGAAATACACCTAGATTTGGGAAATACCCCTTTATGGGCATGCCTTACCAGCCAATGACATTGCGGTTGATTATGGGCATGCCTTACCATCCAATTTTAAACTTGTGCCCAAAATTTTACAATAATTTTACACTAATACATAGGAATTTTCCCAAAACTTTACACTAATCCTAAAATAAAAAATTCAATAGGAGTGCACTGATCATAGGGAATGGATATGAAGTCTTTCTCATGACAGGGGATATGAAAAGGTAGTGTAACTAGGAAACTAAAACTAATTGTGGTATATGACCTAGATTTGTTGGAAATATGCTTCTATGACAATGCCGAGTCCATCTTCACTTCCTACTGGAAATACACAAAACAACAATCATGTTTTTATTCATCTGCAAGCTCCCATTCACATTTGTTCCTTGAATATTAGTTTGAAGAAGAACTGTTTGGAATGTTAAGAAACAAGGTGCTCATATCCAAATTCTAACATACATTAGGCATGAACACAAGTTATTTTGACCCACAAAATTCAAGCATATCCATGTAAATCCGAATACACAGAAAAAACCCTTTAACACATAGGAGAATTGGTTTCAAAGCTACTAGAAATACACCCAGATTTGAGAAATGCCCCTTTATGGGCATGCTTTACCAACTAGTAACATTGTGCTTGATTATGGGCATGCCTTACCAACCAAATTTTACACTAATTGTGCCCAAAATTTTACACTAATACATAGGAATGTGCCCAAAACTTTACACTAATCCTAAAATAAAAAGTCAATAGGAGTGCACTAATCATAGGGTAGGGATATGAAGTATTTCTCATGACAGGGAATAAGACAAGATAGTGTAACTAGGACACTAAAACTAATTGTGTATTTGACCTAGATTCATTGGAAATATGATTTTGTGACAATGCTAACTCCATATTCACTTCCTACAAGAAATAAACACATCAACAATCATGTTTGTATTCATTTGCAAGATCTCATCCACATTTGTACCCTAAATATTATTTTGAGGAAGAGTTGATTGGAACGTTAAGAAATAGGTTGCTCATACTTGATCTAACTTCTATCATACATTAGGTCTGAACACAAGTTCTTTTGACCCACAAAATTCAAGCATATTCATGTAATTCTGAATCCACAGAAAACCACCCTTTAACACATAGGAGAACTGGTTTTAAAGCTACTAGAAATACACCTAGATACATTAATACCCATTTATGGGCATTCCTTTCCAGCCAATAACCTTGTGGTTGATTATGGGAATTCCTTACCAACCAAATTTTACACTAATTGTGCCCAAAACTTTACACCAAGTTTACACTAATACATAGTAATGTGCCCAAAATTTTACACTAATCCTAAAATAATAAAGTCAACATGAGTGCAATAAATAGGAGTGCACTCATCATAGGGAAGGGATATGAAGTCTTTCTCATTACAGGGGGTAGGACATGATATTGTAAGTAGGACACTAAAACTAATTATGTATTTGACCTAGTTTTATTGGAAATATGCTTGTGTGACAATGCTAACTCCATCTTCACCTCCTACTGGAAATACACACATCAACAATCGTGTTTGTATTCATCTACAAGCTCTCATCCACATTTGTCCCCTTTATATTATTTTGAGGCAGAGCTTATTGGAATGTTAAGAAACAAGAAGCTCATACATGATCCGACTTCTGTCATACATTAGGTCTGAACACAAGTTGTTTTTACCCACAAAATTCAAGTATATCCATGTAATTATGAATCCATAGAAAAACACCCTTTAACACATAGGTGAACTAGTTTTAAAACTACTAGAAATACATCCGGATCTAGAAATACCCATTTATGGACATGCCTTACTAGAAAGGAGATAGAAAAACCCTACTTAGGAAGTAACATTGCAGATGTCAGAAAGGAACTGGAAAAAACCTACTTAGGAAGGAACGTTGCAACTATTAACAAGGAACTAGAAAAGCCCTATCGAGGAAGGATGAATATTATGGAATTGTAAATGTAAGGTTCACCACCTCATATTTTTAATGGAAACTAGGTTTGGGATCCTTACAAATATTAAAGAATAAAATCTTGGTTGAAATCCAAAGGACTAATCAACAGGATGATCTTGATAGTTTACAGACCGACGAACAGGGAAATAAATTAATTATGCCTAATCTATAACATAATGGGTTACCTACACTATTTCAATGTCACTATGAATAGGGAAATCAATTAATTATGACTAATATATAACATAACAGGTTACGTGTTCTATTTCAGTGTAACTTTGAATAGGGAAATCAATTAATTATTCCTAATCTGTAATGGGTTACTTACACCATTTCAATGACATTATGCTCACTTTCACGACAGGTTTAAAGTTGAAAGCATCGAGTATTACTCGACTTAAGCTAGTAAAAAGGGAAACATAAACAATAATGAAAGGTACATTTGTACTAACCTAATAAGGAGAGGTATATTTGTACTCCACTGCTACAGAATCCCTCACCCACATCTTCAAGAGCCTCCAAGTTCTATCAACCATAGTGTTTCTCTCCATTGCTATGAGTCCCTCTTATAATCATGGAAAACCCCAAAATACATTTCCAATCGAAGTTAGTTATTAAAATACCTAACCCCCAAGTTCACACCCCATCACCGCTTAGATCCAAAGAAACCCCCTCCCTTTCCTCCAAAGCCAAACAGTTGGCGCCAATTAAGGGTTGTATAACCCTGGTAATTCAACTCCAGTGAAACCGAACAATGCGAACTCAACTCTAACCACATACTTGGCGGTGGCATCGATCTACATTACCATAGCCATTGGTGGAACTCCCTCCTCATTGTCATCGAAGGTCACAAGGTCCTTAGTTGACATTGTGGTGGTAGACAATATGGCTTTCCAATGTTTTTGGTTTGAAATGCACCATAATCCTTTGTTCATTTTTCCTTGGACCGTGTAATGGTATTCCATGAATGGCACATAAAAAAATATTTTTAACGAATTATTAATCCATTAGATTAGTTTAATATATAATCATATTATATAGTAATTATGACCATATTGATTAATTATTCTATATTATATAGTTAATACCACAAGGTTGAAAAGGGATATCCATTTATTATTAGTTTATAATATAGAGTCATCACTAAATACATTAATTAGTCTATATTTATACTCATCACCACAAGGCCAGTATTCCACTTTAAAATAAATAATCTCTCACAATATTAAATCAAAAGGGTTGATATCCCTTAATTAATTAGTCTATATTTATATCATGGATATTTAACATGGATATAAGTTCGTGAAACAATATTATATTTTACAAACTGTTACTACAAAAAAATATACTCACCAATCATAAGTCGACCAAGACACAACGTCAGACTTCTAATATAGCTAGTACTATGCCTTAATTACTTATGATTCAAAATGTAGTATTATAACAAGCTACTCCAAATACATTGTACACTATGAGGCTCATGATGTAATACTTTATTGTAAATGTAAAGTTAATTCACACAGTGCATAATTAATAATATTGTATCACATTATATTGGAATTATTGCACCATTATGTGAAATGGGGAATCTGCATGCCACTATTCGACTAAAGTTTTTGTGCCATGTGATGGTCGTTTTCACTATGACGTCGAAACATTTTGATATTATATTGATATCCATGGCATCATTGCAAATATTCCTAATTATTTGATTCAAGTCACAAATTTTGGAGTTGCTACATAATTAGAAAATTTAACTAGATATTATATGAATCCATCTACAATGTTACAATTTACTAAATTTTAACATTGTAGTGTTAAAACTTAGTAAATTGTACAAATTTATTGTCAAAATTGTAATTTTCCATTGTTGGAGTGGCACAACTAAAAATGACCAATTGTTATGCGGTTGCTTTTAGTTTAAATCTTATCCTATGACCAAATTGGTCATTTATCTTGGTCATTTTTTGCTTAGTTCTTATCCCATGACCAAATTGGTCATTTTTAGATAGCTTAGTTAAAATTTCTCAATTTTGGTCATTTATCCCTTGAAAAAACCATGGTGACCAAATTTTTGGTCACCTGGTCACTCATCTCTCATTTTTTACTAGTGATAACGTAATCATGCAATCCAATATTGGTTTTCTCTTAAAGAAATAATTATTTGTCTATTGATATTGTTTTAGAAATGTTTTGTTGATCTGAGTATGTATTCTCCTTCCTTTGGAAATCACATCTAAATGAATGTAATATTTGTGCGACAATATTTTAGCTATAGTGCATATTACTACATTCCTTGAATTCCAAAATGACATGTTGTTGGAGGAGCTAGTTGGCTTAGCCGACTAGACTCATTAGTCGACTAATTGTAGATTAGGTTAACCTCATAGGTCATGTCGGTTGGTTGAACTAACAGGTAGTTATTATAATTGTTTGTAAATGTATATATAGGCTGTTGAGCTAGATAGATACTTCGTTGGGTGTATTGTATGAACCCACAAGTGTATTGAGTAATATAATCTGTTATTCTGTCTACCATTCTTGCCTCTTGCCTCTATTATGTTTATATGATTCTTTATGTGTATTACTGGTAACCTTGCAATCTGATTGATTACAAGATTGGTTCCATTTCTAGTAGTACATATATGGATGAAATGACTATGACCAGATGATCTCAGAGCAGGAGATTAAGAACTGGTGGGAGCGTAAAATTGCGAACTATTTGCAGAATTACGCCAGGAGAAACAGACTGACTATTGTGCAAGATAAGGATAAATTCTTCTCTGAGACACATGATAAGTTTGTCGAGTCCATACCTCAGTATTTAAAGAGGATACTAGATGAATCAACTGACAGAAACTAAAGACAAAGAGTTACTCCATAAATTGAAAAGAGGTGGATGTTCAAATTTGTCAGAGTGGTTTGAAAATATTGCAGACGAGTTTTGTGAAGAACGTGCTATGGAAGAAAGGGTACATGTTGAAAGCATCCAAGAGAGGCTCTATAATGACTTCATCGAATAGTTTCTTTATTCAATACCGACTCTTTTGTTAAAATTCCTAATCGATAGGGGTGCATGCCATATTGTTGAACCTTGTTCGTTATTAATAGAACCACCATCTAACACTAACTAGGAAGTAAAACAAAAAGCGTGGGAAAAATTTGTCGAAGAAAGAGAGTGGGAGTAATTTCTAAGAAAATAAACAGTTCCAACCAGGATTACTAAAGAATTTGGGTCAGCTATGGGGGGGTAGCTGGTCATGTTTTGGGGTAGAGTAGAGGAATTATAGTCGACTTGCAAAGACACTACTGCCAGCGATGAAAATTTGGGTTAAGAAGAAGATAATTCAAACAATGAATCACAAAAGTACTCCGGATTTACAGAATATAGAACGAGAAAAAAAACATAAGATAAGGGAAGATATTAGAAAGCAGGCTATCATGCTCCAGAGAAGAATGACCACCAGAGTGATAGAACATGAGGAGAATCTTCTAGAGTCGGGTCATGACCGACAAGAAGAGGGTGTATATGAAGAAGTGTCACCAATGGAAGAATATTTGTTGATAGAGCAGTGTGAATCTCTCTAAATTGATATACCCCAAAATATTAGACCTTAGTCTCCGATAAATTCTAACCAAACTTCCCAAGTGCAAGACATTGTTGAAGAAGACCTAAGACTACAAGCTATCGAGTTCGGTGTATGGAGTCTACTAGACGGTGAAGGAAATGATGTCAACCATCTTGTAATTCATCGACTGGAGGAAGGAAACTGGGTTACATTTCATTCATACCCATATAACCACAGTATCCATTTACTCTACTTGGGATATGAAGGAGCACCCCCTAGCCAATCACAGTTTTAGATAATAGAGATCAGTCTAATTCACAGGAAAGGATATTCAAGTTGAATAAGTTCACTTGGATATCAACAAAAGGAGTTGACATAAATCAACATCTTGTCGAGAATAAACAAAAAACTACAAACAAAAACTCCGACAGAAATCAAAGTTACGTCAAATACAGATGTGAAAAAAATAGAGTTACATAAATTATACCACCACCACCCCCTCCATCATCGCTTGGAGGAGACACTGACGTCAGAGACATGACGCATGTCTCTACACACATCCCCCTCTATGAGGGTGATGAATATCCCAGTTGACATTGGTTTGTATGCGAGTCGACCTCAGAAGTGAACATCGTTACAAATGAGGATCGATAGATGGCACAGTTTTCCAGTGCTTTGCAAAAGCGGGAACTTATATGGTATATGAAAAAAAAAAAAACGCCAAATGCCACAAAAGAAGAAATTAAACAACAATTTCTATCATTCTTCAAGACTCTATATGAAAAGAATCTAGCTACAAAAAATAAATAAATGATAGTCCAAAAACCGACAGAAACAGTCCGGGAGTATGAAAAAATACTGAAAGACTTAATCAGCCAGATGGACTATAGAATAGATGAGAAATTACTAATCCAATGGTTTGTTGCAAGTATTTTATAAAATATTTGGATGCATATTATACTGGACACATTTAATACCTGTGGAGATGCACTTACGAAGGCGTTGCAAGTCAAAATGGATGAGGACTACCTAATGCACCCTGTTGATAACCGTATCAAGGAACAATTAGAGATAATGTAGAAATAGTTACAGGATCTAAACCTCAAGGGCCAAGATGTCTCGTGTACAAAATTATCAACGAATGGACACACTAAAGATAATTTTCGACAAGAAATTAGTCGACAAGATGTACGCTTCATTCAGTCAAAATACTTTTGCGACATCTTCCAGGAGAACAGTCTACACGCGACAAAATATTGTTTGTACAATATGAAGAATGAAAAATCTTCTTGGTGCGCAATATGAGTGGTGAAAATCCATGCAACAGCTGAATGTCTCCTAAATTTGAAGAACCGACAGAACTACCATGCGGTCTACCAAAAAAACACTATTGCACAAAGTAATAATGATAATAACCCAAGTAATAATAACGACTATAATGAATAGAGTAATCAAAGGTACGAAGGCCAAAGGTACGAGCGTCGATATGATAATAATCGTTGTGGGGGATATGTAGGCCGAGGACGGTTCTTTGGGAATCGAGAAAATAGACGACGACGACCGATATAGTGCTATACGTTCTTGAACGAAGGACATTGACATGCTGACTATCCATAAAAGGATCGAACTGAACTCAAGTTTTGTACCAGTTATGGTTTTGGCGATCACTCTTTAGAGGATTGTCCCACCATGCTAGAAAAAATCAATAAAAAGAAGAATGTTAACACTTTGTCGATTGTTCAAAAATGTGATTTTATTCGTATAAAGAATTTTCAAATAGTCACTAGACATGGTACTAAAATTGGCAATGACAATCCTAGAATAAGCAAAATAAAGAATAAAGATGACTATCCTAATCCTATCACACAAAAGCAATTATATAACGATGCATCAAACATTTTTCAGGAATTAGATACACATGAAGCCACTGATGATAATCGACAAAAGATATCCCAAGAATTAATTAATCTAATACACAATAATAATTCTGTTACACAATTTATTGATTTATTATACAATATCAAGAACAAATCTGGCACAAACAAACAAGCAATAAGTATTTGCATCCTAATCCAAAAAGATAAAAGTGACGCTGACCCACTTGGCAACTTAGAAATCAAAGGATGCCATGTCCAACAAGTCATTATCGACTTCAGATATCAAGTAAACATTATGACAAGAGATACATGGGAACAATTAGGCAGACCTCAGCATAGTGAATCAGGAGTATATTTAAAAGTAGCCGACCAAGGAATCATTGAAACTATTGGTGTTTGGAAAAATGTCGACATAACCATAAAAGGTATTACCAAGAAAGTTTATTTCAAAATCATTAACCCTAAGGAAGGATCCATCTTCTTTATAGCCTTAGTGGGCTGAGCATGGGATCAAAGGATGAAGGCATTGATTTCACTAGATAAATAAATGATAAAACTTAAAGGAAATGGGAAGAAAGTAATTGTCCCTATTCATCCTTCACAAGGTGAACCATGGACATAACCCATAGGAAAAGAAGTCGATGTCTGACAACTATATAAAAAACAAAACAATGAAGATTATGCCGAACCAAATATATATGGAGAACTTCATTTGTGAAACCTAGTTTCGGTTGGTTATAAATCAGATGCGGAATTATATGGCTGGGAAATGGAAAACTATGAACTACAATCAAGGGAGTGCTGGAGCATTCAGTCCATTCCAAAAAAAACAAACACAACAATATTTCTCTATGTCCATAATACAAAAATATTCAAAAAAAAAGTTAGGGAATACCCTTCTTTAGCACAAATCAAAAACATAAAACATACTGTCACTTTGGTATAAAGAGAGGGAATCACCAGTCCTTCATATTGAACAAGTATCCAAAAACATAGGTGGACACGACCAACAACAAAGCCTGGTCGAAACTTTTACGGGTCAAGCTTCTTGATGGTGGGATACCCACCAGTCGAGAATACAAACGTGGTCGACAACTTCAACGTATTTTTTCGAAATATTTAGAGGAAGGAAGCTGACAATTTAGGCACAAATACCAGTCTTTACAAAAGTTCAGAACCCTAAAAAAAAAATAAGTATATGTGAGAAAGAATGGAAAAGAATTGTTTATAAAGATGAACGAATATGACCGCACCTAATTCCATCAACACTAGATGACCTACCAAATAAGTGGTACAAGATGGAGGAAGCACGAGGTGAAACGTTCTTATGGAACGAACTTAAAGAAAATTTATATCGAAAGATGACCAACTAGTTGAAGCTACAAAATAGATAAAAAAATTACTAAAACTGACTATTAATAACAGTTCAACAAAAACCCACAGCCGACCGAAAGCATCATGTAACATACCCAAAACTGAAAAAAAAACAAATATTTATTATTTATTCCAGAAAAAAAATTATGTTGATTTTTATTGTAAGTTATGACTAAGTGGGTCAAGGATGAATGTAATTGAAGAATTATTTATTTTGTTAATTAATAAAAGGAGACACCTATTCAGTGGAGACTATTAAATGTGTGTTCACTGTCCACTAGGAGGAAGGAGCATATGTAAAAGGCTGATTTACAATTGGCAACACTAGCATTCACTTTCTAGCTGTTGCAGGAGCATAATCCCTAAAAAATGGTCATGTTCTCTGAGAGGGGGAACTGAGCTGGGTGGCTCATTAAATTCAAAAATTGACCCTAAGACCTAGGAAATATTATATAAACCATCAAATTGAGTAGGAGGTTCACCACTCATTCTGATTTATGGAGAAAATGAACTTTGTGATTGCTACAAACTGAAAAGTTAGGCACACAAAGAATTTGATGAGGGGATAGCTAAAGTGAATGGTTGAGTTAAGTCTGTTGTGTAGTGCTGAGTTACAGAAGTTTGTTGTGTAACAAATATCTCTGTCCTAGTGGTGCAGTGAGAAATCTCGGGGGTCCTAAGTAAGTGATTGGGTTGCTTTAGGAAAAGGTTGGGTGGAATAGTCTCCCTTGGGTGTTAGTTTCTTCTCTACAACATAATCAGGTTCCAATCCTACATTTATACTATGCTATTTAAATCTATTCAAATAAGTTGAAATTTATTCCAAGTGTGATTATAGGAATTAGTATTTGCATAGATCTGTTTAATATAGAAATTGAATGAAATTTATCTCCTGTATTTTTCCTCTCACCAAAGTGATGTACTCTAGTACAAGAAGATATATATTATGTATGAATAGTAGTATCAGAATGATTGATTGAGTATGTATTTTCTTTATTTTCAAAAAATAGAAGTATTATGTAAATTGTTTATATTTTTCTATGAGTCAAAAGATCTGGTATTTAGTTTAGATATAGGCATAGCTCTGAATTCATTAGATTAACATTCATAGGTAAACAAAACAAACTTTCATTTACTGTACAAGTTTAAGGATCTAGAATGATTTACAGAGTCCTTTCTTTGTATATGTATCAATTATTTTACTTTCCCCAAATCATTTATCCTCTAACAACTTATCAATATAAATGGTTAAATCCAAGTTCGTCTTAACTACTCTGTATACTAATATTTTAAAAATAAATTTGTTTCTCCTTAATCAATTCGAGTATCAACCTAGAATAACCAGAATTCACTTTAAATCATAATACTAAGCTAAACTATCAATGAAACACCAGGTCAAGATCATCGACAAATACTAGCACTGGTTACAGGCTTCTGGTTTTAGTTGGATTTGTATCTGCAGTAATTATCAGCAGAACAATAGTTCATGTAGCCTTAGGGATTTTCCTTTTTAATATTTCAAACAGTCTCTGGGTTTACTTTTCTAAAAAAAACTGAATAATCAGAGTAAGTTTCTATAGTCTTAAAATAAAGCAATGAAACCATATATCTGTACAATTGAATGTCTTTTCATTAAAGATATTTATACAAGAGATAGGAACAGGTATCCTTCTATCTAACCCTACTTTGCTGTGAGCCAGAAGATCTAGTATTTAGTTTAGATATAGGCATAGCTCTGAATTCATCAGATTAAAATTCACAGGTAAACAAAACAAACTTTCATTTACCGTACAATTTTAAGGAGTTGGAATGATTTACAGTCCTTTCTTTGTATATATATCAATTATTTTACTTTCCCCAAATCATTTATCCTCCAACAACTTATCAATATAAATGGTTAAATCCAAGTTCATCTTAACTACTCTGTATACTAATATTTAAAAAAAAAAATTGTTTCTCCTTAATCAATTTGAGTATCAACCTAGAATAACCAGACTTCACTTTAAATCATAATAATAAGATAAACTATTAATGAAACACCGGGTCAAGATCATCGAAAAATATTAGCACTGGTTATAGGCTTCCAATTTTAGCCGGTGTTGTATCTGGAGTATTTATCAGTAGAATAATAGTTCAGGTATCCTTAGGGATTTTCCTTTTTAATATTTCAAATAGTCTTTGGGTTTACTTTTCTAAACAAAACTGAATAATCAGAGTAAGGTTCTACAGTCTTTAAATAAAGCAATGAAACCCTATATCAGTACAATTGAATGCCTTTTCATTAAAGATATTTATATAAGAGACATGAACATGCATCCTTCTATCTAACCTTATTTTCCTTTGGAAATAAGCTAAGCTAGATATTTTAGTCCCAGGTTATATGTAAATAATGATGGTTGCATATAGTTTACTTTAAACTAAGATTTCATGAGATTATCATATGGATGGTTATGACCAGACTGGTAAATCTTTAATAAAATATGAACTAGGGTGTTCACAGCACCTGATGTATTGTAACAAAAGAGAAACATATATAATAAGAACTTAACTCAGAAAAAGCCTCACAGGTGGTATTTTCCATTTTATCCAATACGGTTAACAGTTAAGAGATTTACAAAAATGACGTCCATGCCTAAGTTAAGAAACCAATAGTAAGGATCTCTTAGTTTAAATATTTCCAAAGTATACCCTAGTTTAATAAACAAGTTTACACATTTGCAAGGATGTCACAGTTTGGTGGATCTAAAAAATCTTTATTTTGTTAAGCACAAAACAAAACTATAATAGAACAACACTGCATACTTTCAATATTAACGAATTTGATATAGATGCCTTCCAGCTTCACCATTCTGTTGATAGATTTATAACTAGTAAATGACATGAAGACGTTGCTGAAGAAAAACTGTTTAAGTCATTAAAATGCAGCAACATTTTGATGAAGATAAAATAGAAATTCATCTAAAACCCTCATGGGTCTTTCCAAAATCATAAAAACTTCCTTTTATAAAAATTGGTAACAAAGCTGTGTTATTGGATTCATAGCCCAAGATGAATATTTTAAAAACCAGAATGCCTTAAAATCAAACAAGTAACAAAACCCTCACGGGATCTTAAAGAGTGAAAAAATACGACTAATAGAAAAAAATTATAGAGGTAATTGCAAACCTTATATAAAGATGATGACATCTGTAAGGCTATCCACAGAACATATATTTTGGATATTGTCAAAATAATAAATAATTCAAAATTTTAAAATAGGAGATAAAACTACAATTATAAAAACAAACAATCGCTGTATACAAACTATGCTTATAGCTTGATATTGTTTATAGTCATCCCCAAAGGATAAAATCACAGATATGCATCCATTATTTTATCAAAATATCAAAACGTATGGAAAATGGGCATTTTTAGTCCAAGAACATGAAAGGCAGAGTAGGAAGCTCGCGACCATCATTAATTAAAAAAATACACATAGTATTAAATAAACTTTGACAGGAGCATATCGAGACAAAAGTGTTGGGATCATTTAAAGATAAACTGACCTTATTCAAGTAACTTTGAAGCCATAGGAATCATGGCTTAGTCAAATGACTCCACAGATTCAAGGAAAAACTGTACATAATCCCTTACAAGTTAAAATAGCTTGATAAGGATGTCTAGTTTCCAAGACATTGAATATCTTGGCTACAAAGATGGAAAAATGGAAGTCATGGTCTTACCCTCTGCACATGCTTATGACCAACTCTCCTACAGATCCCTCATCGTAAAATACCATTAGAGAAGTCACCTGCATGGGCATTTAACTCACAAGTTAGAAAGGGTATCCTGCAATAAAAAAGAAAACCCTGGTTACAAAAAAAAGAGACCCTCAGTTTAACTGTGCAATACTTGCTCGACGTTGAAATTTTCAACTAAAGTCATCCAAAACGAAGCATGCATGAGGTTTATACACCATCAACACAATGTTCCAGTTTGGACAGGGCGAGAAAGAATACCAAATCCTTTGGCACCTCCCTCCTCTCTGTTTGTATACAGTAAAACGAGCAACTCAAACATTGAAAGGCCAGTTGCAAAAGTGATAAGGCCGATAACATCAACCCCACCGTCAAGATAAAAGTCATTAAGGAGATTTAAAATTTAGGGTTTGTACCCCTTGTTCTTTTCCCACCAGCTGAAATTTTTAAATGGAATCACATGGGGTGCATGTGAATGACTTTAAGTTGTAACCCTTCTTCTCGATTTCATCAACCTTGTCCCTTTTCAATAGTTTAATGTGTATAATTTTTATATTCATGCCAATGTTTAGGGTAACGTAAGTTTACTTCCTGCAAAGTCTTCATCCATGATGGGAAACATACATAAGTTATACTCTTGTTGTTTGCTTTTGTTGTAGTTAGTACTGAGCAAGCTAGGTCGATGTGGTTTAAGTTATATGTTTGAAAATTGAAAACTTGTTAAAGGATTCACCTACACATTCAGATGTTAAATTACATGTGTTAGTTGCAAGGAATAATTAAGACCATGACTTTAACCTCCAACAACATTAAGTAGCACAAAGATAAGAACCGGAGAAATAATATACAACATAGCAATAGAGTTTTTAATAACCATTCTATCACACAGTAAGTCATAACAACAGATCATAAAGCAAAAGAAATATGACGATACCGTAAGTATATAACCCTTACAGTTAATTAAAGGATTTATAAGTATTAACATCAAGGTTAATTATAGTAAATACATTTTTTATTTTATTTATGGAATTTTTGGAGATCTCACAAGTGGTATCAGAGTGAGATTCCAATACTAGGCCTGATTGGCTCACTCGCCTATAAGGAAAAAACAATGTACTAATTTTATTTTACAATTATTTCTTTCTAGAAATATCAAACCCGTTTTGTAGGAAAATGGAGAATGACGAAGCATCTGCTGAGAATTGTCCTGAACATAATAATCCCAACAACTTTTATGTAGATTTGAATAATCCATAGTTACTACAAATAATCAGAGAATTGAAGGATGAACTACAAATTGTGAAACAAGATAATCAAAGAATTTTAGAGTTGAATGAATATGTACCGGACAGAATGAATAACCAGGAAAAAGATAAAAGAAGTGCTATCGAAACTGATTCTAAACCAACTACCTATAAACATAAAGGAAAAAGGGTGAAGTATACAGATAGTGAAAATTCCTTAGAAGTTAAACCAAGATCATGTAGGGAAAGACAAATATATGTAAGTGACAACCATGAAAGTGATAGAAAACCTAGGAGAAATAAGTATAAGCCCTATGAAGAGATTTCTGGAGAGTTCAAGAAAATAAGTCCTCCCATGTTCAACGAGGAAGCAGAGAAAGGAGATGAAGCAAAAGTTTGGCTCTCAGGCATGAAGAAGTACTTCCAAATTTACAATTATTTTGACAGATTAAAGACCAGAATGGATATTTACAATTTGAACGGAAAAGTTGACATATGGTGGAAAGATATAAAGAGGGTAAAAAATATGAAAGAAAAGTACTTGACCTGGACGGTTTTTAAGAAGTACTTCAAAAGAAAGTTTCTATCCAAACAATATTATGAGGAAAGATCCAAGGACTTCTATGATTTAAAACTGGGTTCCATGTCCATGAAGGAATTGAGAAGCAAGTTATTAAGTCTTCTAAGATACTTACCATACATAATAGATGAAAAGCCAAAGATCCAACGATTTTTAAGCTGTTTACTTGCTAGCTTTAAAGATAGGATTGAGTTTGACAATCTCAAAACATTGGAGGAATATATGAGAAAGGAAGAATTATGTTATGAATAGAGAAAGAAAAGGGAAAGTCTACCTAATTGGAAGAATAAAAAGACAAGTGAATTTGATCAGAAGAGAAGAGGATTCAAGTAAAACAAAAGGTTTGGGAGTAAGTCTCAGAACTTCTCCAAAATAAACTATCGGGAAACTGATTTTAAGAATAAAATACCTCAAAATACCATAGCATCAAAGGGCAGGGATATGCCTAAAAATTTTGTTAGAAACACTAAACAAAGGGAACCTATCAAATGCTGTGAATTACAGGGACCACACTACGCCAAATAATTCCTGAATAGAAAAGGAAACATTAGCAACATACACATTGTCTAGGAAGAAGAAGCAATTGGATATGTGGCCAACGAGATGCACAGGATAAATGCAGCTCTAGAGAACCGACAGGAGGATCACCAGAATTCTATGGTAGAAGTGCAAGGTATGATCCAAAATTTCTTTGTTTCCATCTTAATTGATCCAAGAGCTAGTTTAAGCTACATATCTCCTAGTATAGTGGAAAAGTGTAAATTGTCTTTACAAAATTTTGAAAAATCCTGGCTGGTCCAGCTAGCGATAGGAACTAAACAAAAGGTAGTAAACTATGTTTAAAGTTCTAATTTAATGATGAATCAATTTGAAACTCAGGTCAAACTAAATGTGCTACCTTTAGGATCTTACGCTGTTCTCATAGGAATGGATTGGCTTGAAAAAAACCAAGTGATTTTAAATTGATTTCAAAAGACTTTTACTTGTTTGAATGAGTAAGGAGAAATAATTATTGTCACATGAATTCCTAAGAAGATATATGTTAGAAAAATTTCAGCCTTACAAATGAAAAACACTGTAAGGAAGGGTTTTAAAGTCTTTGCTATGCACATTATAAATAATGAACAAATTAAATAAAAAGATAAACCAGGATTTAAGGACATCCCAATCGTACAAGATTTCACGGATGTATTCCTGGAAGAAATTCCAGGATTACCTCCTAAACGAGATATGTACTTTACAATAGAATTAGTACCTGGAGCAGTGCCTAATTCGAAATCTCCCTATTGAATGAATATCTTGGAGCTAAATGAACTAAAATTACAATTACAAGAGTTAATAGATAAACATGACGGAAGACCAAGTGTATCCCCTTGGGGAGCACCGGTCCTTTTTGTTAAAAAGAAAGACAATACTCTACGTCTATGTATAGACTACCGTCAACTTAATAAAATGACGATTAAGAATAGATATCCTCTGCCTCGCATTGACGATATGTTCGATCATATACATGGAGTGACAATATTCTTTAAAATTGATTAAGGTTTGGTTATCACCAAGTTAGAATTAAAGATGAATATATCTTTAAAAATGCCTTCAAGACAAGGTACAAACACTATGAATTTGTGGTTATGCCCTTCGGGCTAACAAATGCACCAACAACCTTCATGTGCTTAATGAACAATGTTCTAAGTAAGTACCTAGATAAATTTGTTGTCATCTTTATAGACAACATATTAACTTATTCTAAGACAAAAGAAGAGCATGATGAAAACCTAAAGTTAATTTTGCAAGTGTTAAGAGAACATCAGCGATATGCTTAGTTCAGCAAATGTGATTTTTATAAAGATAAAATACAATATTTGGGACACGTAATATCTGAAGAGGGGATATCAGTGGACCCGAATAAAATAAAATATTTTATTGATTGGCCTGTTCCTAAGGATGTAACTGACGTACAATCCTTTATGGGGATAACAGCGTACTACATAAAATTTATCGAAGAGTTTTCAAGAATTGCGAATCCTATAACTTCATTACAGAAAAAGGGTAAGAAATTTGTTTGGGATCAGAAATGCAAAGATAGATTTAATAAACTAAAGGAATTATTAACTACTACACCCATCATAAAAATAGCGGACCCAGACAAAGACTTCGTCGTATGCACTGATGCATGCAACGAAGGCTTGGGTGGGGTGTTGATGCAGGAAGGTCGTGCAATTGCATACGAATCAAGAAAATAAAGACTCATGAAAAGAATTATGCAACCTATGATTTAGAATTGGCTGCAATAATCCACGCCTTGAAAATGTGGCGTCATCACTTAATAGGTAAAGTATTTTTGCTAATGTTTGATAATATAAGTTTAAAATATCTGTTTGATTAGCAAAATCTAAACGCAAGGCAATATAGATGGCTAGCTTTCCTTAGCGAATATGGTTTCGAAATCAAACATATTAAAGGAAAATAAAATAAAGTGGCTGATGCGTTGAGCAGAAATATTGTACCAAATTTTATAGCTTCCATTAATAGTTATAAAACTGATTTGGAAGAAAAATTGAAAGAAGGAATAAAGCGGGATCCAAAATAGCAGATGTTGAAAGAAAAAATAAATCAAAATACTTCTGGGAATCTAACTAGAGATTACCGTTTTAATGAACAAGGTTTAATACTATTTAAGAACAAACTGTATGTACCAAATATATCAGAAATTAAGCTGCTGATTTTAAATGAAATTCATAAAAGTCCTTATTCTGGACATCCAGGGTATCAGAAAATGATAACTATGTTAAGAAAAGAGTACTTTTGGCCTAACATGAAAAACGAGGTGGCTGAATTTTTAGCTAGATGTATTGAGTGTCAGAAAGTTAAGGCTGAAAATCAACACCCAGCAGGCCTTTTACAACCATTGCCAATCCCAAATTGGAAATGGGAAGTCATCATTCTTGACTTTGTAACTGTTTTACCTAAAAACCATAAACATAACTATTCCATAATGGTGATTGTAGATAAGTTAAGTAAAGCAACACACTTTATTCATGTTAAAACAACTCATACTACTACAAATATTGCTGATATTTTTATGAAATAAATCTTTCACCTTCATGGAATTCCAAAGGTAATTATTTCTGACCGAGATCCTAAATTTACTAATAACTTTTGGAAAACTTTATTTAAAGGATTAGACACTAAACTAAATTTCATTACTTCTTATCATAAGCAAACCGATGAACAAACATAAAGAGTTAATTAGGAACTAGAAGATATGTTGCAAATGTATGTTAGTGATTATCCCAAGAAGTGGGAAGACTGTAGTTAGTTGAATTTGCTTACAATAACCATTATCAAGCTTCATCAAAGCTTAGTCCTTTTGAAATATTATATGGTAGAAAGTATAACACTCAAATTACATGGAGTAATCTAGTATATCGATTGATGTTAGGACTTGACATGTTAAAAGCATTGGAACTAACAGTGAAACATGTACAAGGTAAGTTGAAAACTGCTCAAGACAGGAAAAAGAGTCACATCGAAAGAAATCCAAAGGAATTCCAAGTCCGTGAGAATGCGTTTGTTAAACCAAGAAAGAGCTCCTTTAAATTAGGGATCTCTTCTAAATTAGCATCCGGGTATTGCGGACCATTGGAGATATTGGCAACAGTCAGTCTAATGGCTTATCAACTAGCTTTGCCACCTAATATTAGGATACACAATGTTTTTCACATATCTATTTTGAAAAAGTATATACATGATGCTACTAATGTGATTGACTGGAATTTGATTTAGGTAGAACCAAAAGGATATTTTTCAGTGGAACCAGATTGTATTCTTAGTAGGAGGGAAATTTTTCTCCGTAATCACACCATTGGATAGGTAAAGGTGTAGTGGAAAAAACTCAGTCCAAATGAAGCGACTTGAGAACTAGAGAGTGATATGCGAGTGGAATATCCATATTTGTTCAAAGAAGACTCAAAATAACTTAAGAAACATTGAGGATGATGTAGAGATTAAGGGGGGGTGTTTGTAACATACCCAAAGCTGAAAAAAATAAATATTTATTATTTATTTCAGCAAAAACATTATGTTAATTTTTTTTATAAGTTATGACCAAGTGGGTCAAGGATGAATGTAATTGAAGAATTATTTATTTTAGTAATTAATTAAAAAGATACACCTATTCAGGGGAGACTATTAAGAGAGTGTTCATTTCCCACTATGAGGAAAAAGCAGATATAAAAGGTTGATTTACAAGTGGCAGCACTAGCATTCACTTTCTAGCTGTTGCATGAGCATAATCCATGAAACATTGGTCATGTTCCTTGAGAGGGGGAACTGAGATGGGTGGCTCATTAAAATCCAAAAATGACCCTAATACCTAGGCAATATTATATAAACTATTAAATTGAGCAGGAGGCTCACCACTCATTCTGATTTATGGAGAGAATGAACTTTGTGATTGCTGCAAATTGAAAAGTTAGGCACACAAAGAGTTTGATGAGGGGATAGATAAATTGAATTGCTGAGTTAAGAATGCTGTGTAGTGATGAGTTACAGAAGTCTAGTAGTAGAGATCTCCATCCTAGTGGTGCAGTGAGCAATCTCAGGGTTCCTAAGCAAGTGATTTGGATGCTTCAGGAAAAGGTTGGGTGGAATAGTCTCCCTTGGGTGTTAGTTTCTTCTCTGCAACATAATCAGGTTCCAATCCTACATTTATACTATATTATTTAAAACTGTTCAAATAAGTTGAAATTAATTCCAAGTGTGATTATAGAAATTAGTATTTGCATAGATATGTTTGATAGAGAAAGTGAATGTAATTTATCTCCTGTTTTTTTTCTCTCACCGAAGTGACGTACTCTAGTATAGGAATATATAGATTTTGTATGAATAGTAGTATTAGAATGATTGATTATGTATTTTCTTTATTTTCATAAATATAAGTATTATGTAAACAATTTATATTTTGCTGTGAGTCAAAATATCTGGTATTTAGTTTAGATATAGGCATAGCTCTGAATTCATCATATTAACATTCACAAGTAAACAAACCGAAATTTCATTTACTATAAAAGTTTAAGGAGCTAGAATGATTTACAGATTCCTTTATATATATATATATATATATATATATATATCAGTTATTTTACTTTCTCCAAATCCGTTATCCTCTAACAGCCTAGCAATCTAAATGGTTAAATCCAAGTTCGTCTCAACTACTCTGTATACTAATGTTTTAGAAACAAATTTGTTTCTCCTTAATCAATTCGAGTATCGACCTAGAATAACCAGACTTCACTTTAAATCATAATACTAAGCTACACTATTAATGAAACACTAGGTCGAGATCATTGAAAAATATTAGCATTGGTTACAGGCTTACGATTTTAGCTGGTGTTGTCTATGGAGTATTTATCAGTAGAACAATAGTTCAGGTAGCCTTAGGGCTTAACCTTTTTAATATTTCAAATAGTCTCTGGGTTTATTTGTCTAAACAAAACTGAATAATCAGAGTAAGTTTCTACAGTCTTAAAATAAAGCAATGAAACCCTAGATCTATACAATTGAATGTCTTTTTATTAAATATATTTATATAAGAGATAGGAACAGGTATCCTTCTCTCTAGCCCTATTTTCCTTCAGTAGAACGTTAAGCTAGATATTTTAGTCCCAGTTTATATGTAAATAACGATGGCTCTATATAGTTTACTTTAAACTAAGATTTCATGAGATTATCATATGGCTGGTTATGACCATACTGGTAAATCTTTAATAAAATATGAACTAGGGTGTTCGCAACACCTGATGTATTGTAACAAAAGAGAAACATATATAATAAGAACTTGACCCAGAAAAACTCTCACGGGTGATATTTTCCATTTTATCCAATATGGTTAACAATTAAAAGATTTACAAAAATGGCGTCCATGCCTAAGTTAAGAAACTAATAGTATGGATATCTCAGTTTAAATATTTCCGAAGTATACCCTGGTTTCATAAACAAGTTTACATATTTTCAAGGATGTCACATTTTGGCAGACCTAAATAATATTTATTTTGTTAAGCACAAAAAAAAACTATAATAGAACAACGATGCATATTTCCATTATTAACAAACTTGATATAGATTCCTTCCATCTTCACCATTCTGTTGATAGATTTATAACTAGTAAGCGACATGAAGACGTTGCTAAAGAAAAAATGTTGAAGTCATAAAAACACAACAACATGTTGATGAACATAAACTAGAAATTCATCTAAGAATGTGAAAGGCAGAGTAGGAAGCTCGTGACCATCATTAATTTAAAAACAACACATAGTATTAAATAAAATTTGGTAGGAGCATATCGAGAAAAAATTGTTTGGATCATTTAAAGATAAACTGACTTTCTTCCAGCAACTTTGAAGCCAAAGAAATTGTGGCTTAGTCAAAATACTCCATAGAGTCAAGGAAAAACTATACAAAATCCCTTACAAGTTAATTACAGTCGCAGGGATGAAACCCTAGCTTTATAAGGATGTCTAGTTTTCGAGACATCAAATATATTGGCTATAGAGCTGGAAAAAGGGAATTCATGAGCTTACCCTTTGCACATGCTTATGACCAGCTCTCATCCAGAGCCCTCATCATAGAATACCATCATAGAAGTCACCTACATGATCATTTAACTCACAAGTTATAAAGGGTATCTTTTAATAAAAAGAAAACTCTGGTTACAAAAAAAAAGAGACCTTCCTTAGTTTAACTTTGCAATACCTGCTCAACGTTGAATTTTTCAACTGAAGTCATCCAAAACAAAGCATGCATGTCATTTCTACACAATCGGTACAATGTTCCAGTTTGTATAGGGAAAAAAAGAAGACCAAATCCTTTGGCACCTCCCTCTCCATTCGCATACATTAAAACGACCAATTCAAACATTGAAAGGCCAGTTGCAGAAGTGAGAAGGCCAGTAACATCAACCTCGTCGTTAAGATAAAATTCATTAAGGAGCTTTAAAATTTAAGGTCCATACCCCTCGTTCTTTTCCCACCAGCTGGAAGTTTTAAATGGAATCACATGGGGTGCATGTGAACGACATTAAATCATAACCCTTCTTATCAATTTCATCGACCTTGTCCCTTTTCAATAGTTTAATGTGTATATTTTTTATATTCATGCCAATGTTTAGGGTAACATACGTTTACTGCCTGCAAAGTATTCATCCACGATGGGAAACATACATAGGTTATAATCTTGTTGTTTTCTTTTGTTGTAGTTAGTACCAAGCATGCTAGGTCGATGTGGTTTAAGCCATATGTTTGAAAATTGAAAAATTATTAAAGGATTCACCTACACATTCAAATTTTAAGGTACATGTGTTAATCACAAGGACTAAGTAAGACCATGACTTTAACCTCCAACAACCTTAAGTAGCACAAGGATAAGAAACAGAGAGATAACCTACAACATAGCAACATAGTTTTTAATAACCATTCTATCACAAAGCAAGTCATAACAACAGATCATAAAGAAAAAGAAAGCTGATGATACCATAAGTATATAACCCTTACAATTAATTAAAGGATTTATAAGTATTAACATCAAGTTTAATTACAGTAAATATTTTTTATTTATTAATGGATTTTTTGGAAGTCAACATCTCTAATGATGATAGATTGAAAATGAAAAGAATCAAAGATTACTAGAATGAGGAGTAGACAACAGGAATAGTTAACCTACTAAAATAATTTCAGGATGTCTTTGCAAGGGATTACAAAGACCTTAAAGGTTGAGTTAAGGAAATGGGAGAAATGAAGATCGATATTAAACCCAATGCAAGACCCGTAAAGGAATGACCTTACAAACTTGCTCATAAATAAAAAGAGATAGTGAAAAAAGAGTTTGACAATATGTTAGCAACCATAATTATCTACCCTATCAACCAGTCAGAATGGGAAATCCCAATGGTCATACCTGGAAAAGAAGCATGACATGAAAAGATTGAGAATATGTGTAGATTTCCATGAGCTAAAAAAAGTCACCCCAACATACCCATTCCCAACTCATTTAGCAGATGAAATCCTCAACAAAGTTTCAGGTCATGAGTGCTACTCATTTATATATGGCTTCTCAGGATATAATCAAGTGCCGATTTCCAAGGAGGATCAAACTAAGCGACATTCGTGCTTGAATTTGACTCATTCGCTTACAAATTCATGCCATTTGGTATGAAAAATGCACTAGTCGTATTCTCAAGAATAGTGGTTAAAGCATTCCAAGAATATATCTACAAAAATATGGCTGTATATTTCGACTGCTGGACAATATATTCCATGTTAAACGATCACTAAAAATGGCTAAGGCTAATGTTAGAAATATGCCGACAAATTCAGCTATCACTTAATATAAAGAAATGTATTTTTGTAACCCCTATAGGAATCCTATTAGGACATATTGTATGTAAATATGGTATCAAGGTCGATTTCACAAAAATAGAAATCATTCTCGACTTGAAACCTCTAGTTAACCCAAAATAAGTCAGAGTTTTATTAGGGCATACAGGCTACTACAAGAAATTTTCTCGTCATTATTCAGACATGACATATCCTCTAGAAGAGTTACTAAAAGAAGACCGGGAATATGAATGGATTGAAGAATGCGATGCATCATTCGACACTTTAAAGAAAAAACTAGTCGAAGCACCTATTCTCTGATTCCCAAATTTGGTCAGTAAAATTTCATGTACACATCGACGCATTCCTCATAGTAATCGGTGCAATACTAATGCAATCAAAAGATGATGGAATGGATTATCTAATTTTGTATAGTAGCAGAAAATTGAAGAAAGCCAAACGTAATAACTCCATGACAGAAAGAGAAGCACTAGGAATGGTATTCACACTTTAGAAGTATAAACAATATCTTCTCGCTAACCCTTTTGTGTTTTACATCAATCACCAAGCATTGAAATATATAGTAAATAAGCCTCTACATCATGGAAGGATCTGTCGATGGTTACTGTTATTTCAAGAGTTTGAGTTTGAAGTTGTAGTTCGACTGGGAATATTAAATGTCGGACCCAACCACTAGCCGAGAATCGACACGAGGGAGAAATTGACATGAGTCGAAGATGACCTACCAGATGCACATCTGTTCAGAGTAGAAGATGTACCCGTCGAACTAGAAGAAATAAATCAATTTTTAGAAAATGGACAAGCACCAAAAGGAATGAATTCCAAAAAGTAGAAAATTTTAACAAAGAAAGATGCACCTTATAACCTAACAAATGGGTTCCTGTATAAACTTGGCTTAAATGAGGTACTTCGTCGATGTGTTCTGGAGCATGAAAGAGAAAGTATAATGCATGAAGCACACTATGGCCCAACTGGAGGACATTTCCATTCCAACACAACTGCTAAGAAAATCCAGCAGTCGGGATTATGGTGGTTGGCATTATACCGATATTGTCAAAAATTTGTCAGTAAATGTGACCATTCCCAATGATTAGGTCGGCCTGTACCGAGCACTGAGATTCCCTTAATATCGATAAACCCAAGTTTAACATTCAAAATTTAGGCAATAGAATTTATAGGACCATTCGCAATACCTACTAGAAGGACGAGAACATGCTATATTATAACAATAGTCGAATACGTTACTAAGTGGGCAGAGGAAAAACCTGCCTAAACCTATTCTATTGAAGTAGCCACAAAATTTATATATGAAAATATTATTACCAGATTCAGTTGTCCATTAACCTTGATGAGTGATTAGGGGTCACACTTTATTAACAAAACTATTGCAGTTTTAACAGACCAGTTGAAAATTGAACATAGGCCCACAGAACCTACCATCCCCAGTCCAATGGTGCAATTAAAGCATTAAACAAAACTTTGACAAGAGGCTTAACCAAAATATGAAATACAGAAAATGATGATTGGGATGAGAAAATTACTGTTGTCCTATGGGCATACAAAACGACATAAAAATGCTTGATAGATCAAACACTGTTCCAACTTATTTATGGCCAAGAAGTAGTCACCCCTCTACACTTTCGACAACAAACACCAATAATTGTCGACATATTGCACATTAATGTCAAAGAGGCTAAGAAAGAATGATTAATGTAACTAGCTAAGCTAGAGGAACATCGACTGATGGCAATACAACACCAAGAGATCCAAAAATAACAACAAAAAGCATGGCACAATCGCAACATTAAAAATAAAAACCTGTCGGTTGGAGACCTTGTGTTGTTGTATAACAGTCCAGTAAAAGGGAAACCAAAAAAACTGCATACAGAGTGGATGTGACCTTATATTGTCGAAGAAACCAATGCCAATGGATCAATTCGACTGAGAACAATACAAGGCAAGGTATTTTGGAAACTTGTTAATGGTTCTTGACTAAAGCGGTATGAAAAAAAAATGGTTTCATAACTGTTAATAAAAGTTGAAAAAAAAATCTATAAAAACCTAAAAAAATAGAAAATGAAACAATATAGCAAAATCAAAATGATAGGACCTTGGATAAACTCTCAGGAAGGAAGTAGAAAAATACCATTCGGAAGAAATAACCACTGATAGCATAACCATCAACACGATGAATACCGCCCATTCTACCTACATTTTTACAACCATGATGCATATCGATGAAAAAAAGTCCCAACATTCCAATCAATTCATCATGACCATCAACAGAAGGAGTGCCAAAACAAACGTGAATTAAAAGAACCCTCGGTAGAGCATCCTTCACAGTCAAATCCATCATTAATATCTTCATCGACCAGATCACCTCCTGCTCCACCTATAAATACCACACTAGATGAATACCTCACATCATTCTACAAAGTGCTACCAGAATCTTAAGACCAAGATACCTGTGCAAGTATCAAAGAACTTTACTGACAAAATGGCAACCACAATGACAAGATCTGCAATAAATAAAATGAAGGAGATAGAAAAAACCACAACCCCGCTAGTACAGAGGCTGGAGAACATTCGTAAAGCAAAGGACCTAAAATCATCATGGTCAAGATTATTGAAAGAGATCAAAAAATGGTCATACCGTCAAAACCCCAAATTTTCACAAAAATTTAAAATTTTGAGATAATATAAAATGCTAAATCTATGATTTACTAACAGCTAAAGGTTAGTAGAAAAAGAAATAGTCTAATGTTTAGTAATACATATTTTCAAATTATGTTAACTAAAGCGGTTTCCTTTTTGTAACATAAATAAGGTTTACTTGCGTATTGTTTTATTATAATTTACTGATGAGTCTTCTTATGGGAAGTAGGTGGAATCTAACTTGAGTCCTGGGCTTACTTAGCATTTATGCTAACACAGAAATATTACTAGTTCTTACAGGTTTACAGGTATGATCAAATAAGTAAACGTTTTAAATTCATAAAGTATCAAGAAGTGTTTCTATTTGCAATTAAAATGCTTAGTAGATAAGCTGATAAATTCCAAGCAACTTCAAAGAGGTAAAGTAGTTTATTTTCTCTAGTTTTTCTTGTAAGAAAAGTTCAAAATAAATGAGTCCTTTCTTTATCAAACACAATGACAGTAAAGATACTTACTGTGGACTCTAGACTTGTAATCTTTGTCGTATATTCATTTTTACTTTAACATGCTTAACTTGCATCGTTACACTATTACGTACTATTTGTTTTTATACATGGAAGAACTTCGATCAATACTGATAGTAAGATTCTCATTAGAATGTAAAATTCGATTTCCTTTTTAACTTACTGGTATAGTAAGTATCAACCTATTACTTACATGTACAAATCAATTGCTCACTAATAGGTTATTAGCTTCCTTGTAAATGTCGTGCTGCATATACAATTGTATCATATACATTATTGTATTATTTACTTAAGTACCCAACTAATCGATTTTTGCATTCTTTAGGGAAGCTTACTGCCTGTAAATCTTCTTGATAATAAAAACTTGGTAAAATCAATTGCATCATTTCACATGGAAAGTTATTTTCCTTTACTACTTAAATCTAAGTCATTCATTATTGTTCCAAAGATTAAGGACTTGAATAAGATTATATCATTATAATTCTTATTATTATCATAATGCCATTTCCACATTTAAGTTAGTGTCTAAATTAATTATTATGGTAGATCAAATCTTTACCTTATAAGAAGTATAGGTTATATTATATACTTACAAAACTAATTAGTCTAACATACACAATAAGGTAAACTTCTAGCATTGACAAGTTGTGAAGCACCTAGTGTCTATGAAAGTTTTTAACCGACATCGAACTTGGTAAAAGTTATGTTGATAATCCGAATGCTAAGCCATTCAACTCTATTCAATTTCATAAATCAAAACTACCCCAAGCTGATTGGTTTAAGAGTGAAAAGTTTGTTTTATAACCATGCATATCCAACATTGTTTTACAAGCATATAAATCTACTTATAGATTGAAAGGTTCTAAGCAAAGATTTCGGGGTTATATAAATGATTATGTGATTACTAAACTTTCGTTAGGTCAACGTCCTGAAAATAATTGTTTTACCCAACGCCAAATCAACTTTAACAACATTATGATATACATGTGTTATGATAATGTGGGGAAAAATATATGAGCATATATCATAGTTCATGCATTGTTTATTAAAAATCGTTGCGTAAATAATTGGAATTGTTTGATCGTAGGTGGACTATTGAAATTGACCCATTACATGGTTTGTATTATTGAGGGCACATGGTTATCTCCTGACCATGTATTGGAGATATATAACCGATGCAACCCTAACCCTTTTTTATTCTTCCTCCGTAGTTCACGCTGGCCTTTGGGCTATCTGCAAGGTTTCATGGTGGCCATGAGTGATATTCTTGTTTCAGCTGTCCCAACGCCTGAGTTTATCGTGCTGTAGTTTCTTGAGCTTAGTCCTGTTTCCAAACTCCACAACTGTGGGTTTTATTTCTGCGAGGGTTTATTGCTTTTGCTTTGCACTTGCTTACATCCTGTCCATAGCTCCATCTTGCTTCCTCGTGGCCCGTCACTGCGGTGATAAGCTAAGCTTTGCTTGCTGTTGGGTGTGCTTCTCCATCGTCGTAGGGTTTGGAGATTCGTATGCATGCTTGTTGTTTGTGACAGTCTCCCCACTAGACTGTTCGACATTCTTATTTAAGGTAATTATATAGTGTTATTTTATCATAAAAGTTTACAGCATAGTTTTTTTTTTTTACAGTACGGTTTACATTACATCAAGGGTTTCGTAGCTAACACTCTGCATTGTAATCCCTTTACAGAAACTTGAGACAGTACTTGCGAACCGTGATGAAGTAATTGTTGGCTGTCTTCGAAGGCCGTGGCTCTAATTTGGTAATCCCTGTGTTCATTGTTTGGGTTCTTGTCCTGCTTGTAACAGGGTTGTCAATGGGAAACCCTGAGCTTGGAAACTTGTCCAGCTTCATCTTTGGCTATGCAGTTTCTTTTAAAATGATTATTGGGTTCTATTTTGTTTACAAACCCCCGCCTTGTCGATGGTAGTCCCAGCCATGAGTTGGGTGTTGTAAATAGTTTGTTAAGACAGTTCTGTCTTCGACCTTAGACTTATTTTGTAGTAAGTACCATTTTGTGACTCTGTGTAACTTAGGGTTTTACTCTATTCGACCGTGAATAAAGAATTTACTGTTTATTATATTTGGTATATATAATAAAGTTAATTATATTAGGACTGTAACTCAGTCATAATGTGTTTGTAAAATTTACTTACTGCTCAGGAAATACGAGCTAGGGTTTTCCTGTAGGAAACCCTTGTTTAAATAAATCTTTCAATTTATTTTTTTAATAAGTTCGGTTACTTATTAATTTTGTTTTTAATTAGTGTTACAGGTGTGTGATATGAAAATTCCAGTTTAAACATTACATTTGTCTTTTCTTTTTGTCCTTAATGGACTGTAAACAGTTTATAATAGTTTAATTATTTATGAATAAAATAATCCAAGTAATCGGATTATAGCTTAAATGTTTGTCATTTGTAAATATAATATTTTTTTGGGGTTTTGACCTTGTAGTTTACTTTTACAGGTATAACCTGTTTGTAATTTTAAAAAGAACAGTTCTTTCATAAATAGACATTTATTTATATGTTAGTTGTTATCATATTCTATTTGTTTTATTTCATAAAAGACAGATAGGGTTTATTTAGAGTTCTTTGAAAATATGTACATAAACTCTGTAACTTAGTTTGTTCTTTATAATTTGATTATTTTAATAACACCCTACTTGGGTTCTCGTATTTGTTAGACTTAGTTTAGTTGATAATATTAGTAAATAAAAATAAGTATTTATAATTTACTTCTTAATTCAGCTAAATGTAATAAAGTAGTTTGACTGTGTTTCTTCTACTGCATTTGCAAATAGATATTAAAAAAACACAAAGGAATATAGTTATAGCATAACATAGTTTAACCTCATGCATATTTTAACTTGAAATAAAAGAATAATCTATTGTAGGAAAAAACACAACATTTTATCTACTAGGGTATTTTCATAACATAATAATCCTTCTACCTGTACTATATCACTGCTATTTCTTTCCAGTAAATTTACATAAATAAACTTGTAAAAACAATAACATAGATAACTAGATTATTATTCTTTTTGATAATAATCTACATTCTGAAATAAACTACTCTACTATTATAAAATGCAGAACCACATCTATTCAAATCAGCCTCTTATCATTTTCTGCATCTGCTTTAAATACTTTGTCTATGCTGGAGTAGGGCCTGGTCCTTCTAGGCGTGGAAAAACACAAATAGAAATTATTCTCCATCTTAACACATTACTAATTCAAATTCATTTCTTCAATAATCTAAAAGATTACTAACTCTAACATTTTACAACTAAATATTTAACATTTGTTTAACAATCAGATTCAGATTTAACTATCTAACACAGTAAAACAAAAAAATGTAGAACCTGATTAGGATAGACAACAACAGCATTAGGAGGTCGTTCCTCCCAATCAACTCCTAGAGAGCACTCAAACAACGCTTCCTCAGGACCCCTAATCCTGTTTCTGGTCTTCTTGGCTGAGAACTGGTGGAGCATGCAAACAATAGACTAGTCCAATGACTCAGTAAACACTCTGCACTCAACAGTAAGATCCTTCAGCTGAAAAGATGCACTATATCACTTAGTAGTTATCCCCTCAAACTCTTTCCACAATTCCCCTCCATTGAATTTCTCTGAAGTACATTCACCTGAATGAGCAGCCTCGGCTCTCTTTAATGGGCATTTTTATAAATATTGCCTAGGTCTTTTGGGTCAGTTGTCATTAATTCAGCCACCTACTCTGATTCCACTTTATTGGGGAATCATGACCCCAAATGTAGGGAGGTTGCCACCTGCAACAGTTGGAATTGGTTTGAGGATGCTGTCACATGTCTATTTGCTCTCCACCCAGTCTCCTCCACCAATTTGACCAGTAAACACTCTTTTAACAACTCTCCTAAGCTGTTGTCTCCACCTTTATTTAATTATAATTAAAATATTTAGAATTACATTAAATATCCTTGACTCTGCTAAGTCATCAATTACAACTTAGCATAAAATTTAACATATTGTCTTCAAATAATATCAACTAATATAAAATTGTTTTTGCAAAAATGGGGCATGTGACATACACATGCCCTTAGAGTATAACATCTTCCTCGATGTTATTTATTCTTCATGCTTAGGATTCCTCTGGAACATAATTGGATATGCATCTCGCATATTACTTTCCAATTCCCAGGTGGCTTCCTCTAGACTAAGGTGCTTCCATTGCACCTTCACCTGTCCAATGGTGCGGTTATGAAGTGTGATCTCCCTCCACCCGAGGATACAGTCCAGTTCCACTAGAAAATCTCCTTCTGGTTCCACCTATACATCATTCCAGTTAACAAGATGAGTAGCATCATGAACATATTTCTTTAATACAGAAATGTCAAATACATTATGTACTCTTAAATTTGGTGGCAATGCTAATTGGTAAGTTACTTGTCCAATGTTGGACAGAATTTCAAATGGACCACAGTAATGAGGTGCTAATTTTTCACAACTCCCCAATCTCAGAGAGCTCTTTTTGGGCCTCACCTTGATGAACACATGTTCACCTACCTGAAACTCTTTTCGAGTTCTTCTAAGGTTTGCTTTACTTTTCTGTCGATCTTGTGCAACTTTCAGATTACCTTGTACCTGCTTTATAATTTCTTGAATTTCCTTTAATAGTTCAGGACCTAATACCAATCTATCCACCAGATTACTCCAAGAGATAGGAGTATTACATTTCCTTCCATACAAAATTTCGAAAGGACTAAATCTGGCTGATGCCTGATAATTATTATTATAAGCAAATTCTACCAGATGCAAATAATCCTCCCATTTACTTGGCTGGTCTTTCACATGCATTCTTAATAAATCTTCCAGTACTTGGTTTACTATTTCAGTTTGTCCATTTGTTTGAGTATGGAACGAAGTACTAAAATTCAATTTAGTGTTTAAACCTTTAAACAGATATTTCCAAAAGTTACCTATAAATTTAGGATCTCTATCTGAGATTATGACTTTTGGTACTCCATGAAGTCGAAATTTTTTTTTTAGAAAGATATCAGCTATGTTTGCAGCTTTATATGTAGTTTTAACAGGTATAAAGTGAGTTGCTTTACTTAACTTATCGACTACTACCATGATAGAATCATTTAGATTTTAATTTCTAGGCAGTCCAGTAACAAAATCGAGACTATTTATCTCCCATTTTCAGCTAGGAATGGGTAATGGCTGAAGTAATCCTGCTGGGTGTTGATGTTCAGTTTTCACCTACTGACATTCAAAACACCTAGATATATACTCTGCTAATTCAGTCTTCATATTTGGCCAAAAATATTATTTTCTTAACATAGTTATAGTGTTTTGATAGCCTGGATGACCTGAGTATGGAGTTTTGTGGATTTCATCCAAAATTAACAGTTTAACTTTAGGTATGTTAGGTACATACATTCTGTCTTTATATAGTAAAAATTCTTTTGTATTCAAACTGTACCCTTTACTTAAGCTTCCCGTTGGATTTTCTTTCGTTTTAGCTCATAAATTTTGGTAAAATTCACCCTGTTCTATTCCTTCTTTAAGCTGTTCATCCAAATTTGTAGTATAAGTGCTGATAACCACTGCAAAATTCAACCTTGAATTCCTACTTAATTTATCAGCAACTTTATTTTCTTTACCTTTAATGTGATGAATTTTGAAATCATACTTACTTAGAAAAGCTAGCCACCTAGCTTGTCTAGCATTTAGATTAGGCTAATCTAACATATACTTTAATCCTTTATTATCAGTCATTAAAATAAATTTTCTGCCAATTAGGTGATGTCGCCACATGTTTAGAGCATGTATAACAGCTGCTAATTCCAGATCATAAGGTGCATAATTATTTTCATGAATTTTTAATTTTCTAGACTCATAGGCATTAACATGCCCCTCTTGAGTCAGAACACTGCCTAAGCCATCATTGCAGGCGTCAATGCACACTACAAATTCTTTATTTGGATCAGCTATTCTTAAAATAGGTGCGTTGGTTAATAAAGTTTTTAACTTTTTAAAGCTTTCCTCACATTTCTAGTTCCAATCAAACTTCTTTCCTTTCTTCTGCAAAGAAGTTATCAGATTCGCGATCCTTGAAAAACCTTCAATGAACCTTCGATAGTAACCGATAATTCCCACGAAAGATCGAACATCCGTTACATCCTTAGGAACCAGCCAATCTTCGATCGCCTTTATCTTTTCGGGATCTACTGAAATCCCTTCCTTGGTCACCACATGACCTAAGTACTGAATCTTATCCTTGAAGAAATCACATTTACTAAACTTTGCAAAGAGTTGATGATCTCGTAACTCTTGCAAAACAATTTTTAAATGTTCTTTATGTTCTTCTTCAGTTTTTGAATAGATTAATATATCGTTGATGAACACGACTACAAACTTATCTAGATACTTATGCATAACATTGTTCATTAAACACATAAAAATAGCTGGGGCATTAGTAATCCTGAATGGCATGACGACAAACTCGTAATGGCCATATCGAGTTCTAAAAGCTGTTTTAAAGATGTCTTCATATCCAGAACTTGATGATATCCAGAACTTAAATATATTTTCGAAAACACCGTGGATCCACGTAGTTGATCAAACAGATCATCTATGCAAGGCAACGAATATCGATTTTTAATGGTCATCTTATTCAACTGACGGTAATCTATGCAAAGTCACATGGTTCCGTCCTTTTTCTTAACGAAGATGATAGGTGCCCCCCGGGGAGACACACTAGGTCGAATATACTTTTTATCAATAAGTTCTTTTAATTATGACTTTAATTCATTAATTTCAAGTATGTTCATTCGATAAGGGGCCTTTGAGCAAGGTACTGCACCAGGTCCCAGCTCAATGGTAAAATCCAATTCCCTTTTCGGAGGTAGTCCTAGAATTTCTTTCGGAAATACATCAACATACTAATTCAAATCACTATTTCATAAAAGCTAGTTGGGCTTCATCAAGGCCTAGTGTTTGAACCTTGTGCTCTGATACCACATGTCAAAACCTCAAATTTCCACAAAAATTTAAAATTTTGAGATAATATAAAATGCTAAATCTATGGTTTACTAACAGCTAAAGGTTCGCAGAAAAAGAAACAGTCTAATGTTTAGTATTACATATTTTCAAATTATGTTAACTAAAGCGGTTTTCTTTTCATAACATAAATAAGGTTTACTTGCGTATTGTTTTATTTTAGTTTACTGATGAGTTTTCTTATGGAAAGTAGGTGGAATCTAACTTGAGCCCTGGGCTTACTTAGCATTTATGCTAACACAGAAAGATTATTGGTTCTTACAAGTTTACAGGTATGATCGAACAAGTAAATGTTTTAAATTCATAAAGTATCAAGAAGTGTTTCTATTTGCAATTAAAATGCTTAGTAGATAAGCTGATAAATTCCAGGCAACTTCAAACTTGAGGTAAAGTAGTTTATTTTCTCCGGTTTTTCTTGTAAGCAAAGTTCAAAATAAATGAGTCCTTTCTTTGTCAAACTTAGTGACAGTAAAGATACTTACTGTGGACTCTAGACTTGTAATCTTTGTCGTATATTCACTTTTATTTTAACATGTTTAACTTGCATCGTTACACTATTACGTACTATTTGTTTTTATACACGGAAGAACTTCGATCAATACTAATAGTAAGATTCTTATTAGAATGTAAAATTCGATTTCCTTTTTAACTTACTGGTATAGTAAGTACCAACCTATTACTAACATGTACAAATCAGTTGCTCACTAACAGGTTATTAGCTTCCTTGTAAATGTCATGTTGCATATACTATTGTATCATATACATTATTGTATTATTTACTTAAGTACCCAACTGATCGATTTTTGCATTCTTTGGGGAATCTTACTGCCTGTAAATCTACTTGATAATAAAAAATTGGTAAAATAAATTGCATCATTTCACATGGAAAGTTATTTTCCTTTACTACTTAAATCTAAGTCATTCATTATTGTTCCAAATATTAAGGACTTGAGAAAGATTATATCATTATAATTCTTATTATTATCATAACGCCATTTCCACATTTAAGTTAATGTCTAAATTAACTATTATGGTAGATCAAATCTTTACCTTATAAGCAGTATAGGTTATCTTATATACTTACAAAACTAATTAGTCTAACATACACAATAAGATAAACTTCTAGCATTGACAAGTTTTGAAGCACCTAGTGTCTATCAAAGTTTTTAACCAACATCAAACTTGGTAAAAGTTATGTTGATAATCCTAATGCTAAGCCATTCAACTCTATTCAATTTCATAAATCAAAACTACCCCAAGCTGATTGGTTTAAGAGTGAAAAGTTTGTTTTATAACCATGCATATCCAACATTGTTTTACAAGGATATAAATATCCTTATAGATTGAAAGGTTCTAAGCAAAGATTTCAGTGTTATATAAATGATTACGTGATTACCAAACATTCGTTAGGTCAACGTCCTGAAAATCATTGTTTTACCCAGCACCAAATCAACGTTAACAACATTATGATATACATGTGTTATGATAACGTGGGGATAAATATATGAGCAGATATCATAGTTCATGCATTGTTTGTTAAAAATCATTGTGTAAATAATTGGAATTATTTGATCGTAGGTGGACTATTGAAATCGACCCATTGCATGGTTTGTACTATTGAGGGCACATGGTTATCTCTTGACCATGTATTGGAGATATATAACCGATGCAACCCTAACCCTTTGTTATTCTTCCTCCATAGTTCACGCTGGCCTTCGGGCTGTCTACAAGGTTTCATGGTGGCCGTGAGTGATATTCTTGTTTTAGTTGTCCCAACGCCTAGGTTTATCGTGCTGTAGTTTCTTGAGCTCGGTCCTATTGCCAAAATACACAACTGTGGGTTTTATTTCTACGAGGGTTTATTGCTTTTGCTTTGCACTTGCTTACGGCCTGTCCGTAGCTCCATCTTGCTTCCTCGTGGCCTATCACTACGGTGATAAGCTAAGATTTGCTTGTTGTTGGGTGTGCTTCTCCATTGTCGCAGGGTTTGGAGATTTGTATGCATGCTTGCTGTTTGTGACAGCTCTCCACTAGACTGTTCGACATTCTTATTTAAGGTAATTATATAGTGTTATTTTATCATAAAAGTTTAAAGCATAGTTGTTTTTTTTGTGTTTCAGTATGGTTTACATTACATCAAGAGTTTCGTAGCTAACACTCTACATTGTAATCCCCTTACAGGAACTTGAGACAGTACTTGCAAACCATGATGGAGCAATTGTTGGCAGTCTTCAAAGGCTGTGGCTCTAATTCGGTAAGCCCCGCGTTCATCGTTTGGGTTCTTGTCCTGCTTGTAACAGGGTTGTCAATGGGAAACCCTGAGCTTGGAATCTTGTCCATCTTCATCTTTGGCTATGTAGTTTCTTTTAAAATTATTATTGGGTTCTATTTTGTTTACAAACCCCCGCCTCATCGATGGTAAGCCCAGCTATGAGTTGGGTGTTGTAAATAGTTTGTTAAGACAGTTCTGTCTTCGAGCTTAGACTTGTTTTGTAGTAAGTACCATTTTGTGACTGTGTAACTTAGGGTTTTACCCTATTCGACTGTGAATAAAGAATTTACGGTTTATTATATTTGGTATATATAATAAAGTTAATTATATTAGGACTGTAACTTAGTCATAATGTGTTTGTAAAATTTACTTATTGCTCGGGAAATACGAGCTAGGGTTTTCCTGTAGGAAACCCTTGTTTAAATAAATCTTTCAATTTATTTTCTTAATAAGTTTGGTTGCTTATTAATTTTGTTTTTAATTAGTGTTATAGGTGTGTGATATGAAAATTCCACTTTAAACATTACATTTGTCTTTTCTTTTTGTCCTTAATAGACTGTAAATAGTTTATAACAGTTTAATTATTTATTAATAAAATAATCCAAGTAATCATATTATAGCTTAAATATTTGTCATTTGTATAATATTTGTTTAGGGTTTCGACCCTGTAGTTTACTTTTACATGTATAACCTGTTTGTAATTTTAAAAAGAATAGTTCTTTCATAAATAGACATTTATTTATATGTTAGTTATTATCATATTCTATTTGTTTTATTTAATAAAAGATAGATAGGGTTTATTCAGAGTTCTTTGAAAAGATGTACATAAACTCTGTAACTTAGTTTGTTTTTTATAATTTGATTATTTTAATAACACCCTACTTGGGTTCTAGTATTTGTTAGACTTAGTTTAGTTGATAAGATTAGTAAATAAAAATAAGTATTTATAATATACTTCTTAATTCACCTCAATGTAATAAAGTAGTTTGACTGCGTTTCTTCTACTGCATTTGCAAATAGATATTAAACAAACACAAAGGAATATAGTTATAGCATAACATAGTTTAACCTCATGCATATTTTAACTTGAAATAAAAGAATAATCTACTGTAGGAAAAAACACAACATTTTATTTACTAGCGTATTTTCGTAACATAATAATCCTTCTACTTGTACTATATTACTGCTATTTCTTTCCGGTAAATTTACATAAATAAACTTGTAAAAACAATAACATAGATAACTAGATTATTATTCTTTTTGATAATAATCTACATTCTGAAATAAATTACTCTGCTATTATAAAATGCAGAACCACATCTATTCAAATCAGCCTCTTATCATTTTCTTCATCTACTTTAAATACTCTGTCTATGCTGGAGTAGGGCTTGGTCCTTCCAGGCGTGGAAAAACACAAATTAGAATTATTCTCCATCTTAACACATTACTAATTCAGATTCATTTCTTCAATAATCTAAAAGATTACTAATTCTAACATTTTACAACTAAATATTTAACATTCATTTAACAGTCAGATTTAGATTTAACTATCTAACACAGTAAAACAGAAAAATGTAGAACCTGATTAGGATAGACAAAAAAAGCGTTAGGAGGCCGTTCCTCCCTACCAACTCCTGGAGAGAACTCAAACAATGCTTCCTTAGGACCCCCGAGCCTGTTCATGGTCTTCTTGGCTGAGAAATGGTGGAGCATGCAAACAATAGACTAGTCCAATGACTCAGTAAACACTTTGCACTCAGTAGTAAGATCCTTTAACTGAAAAGCTGCACTAGATCACTTAGCAGTTATCCCCTCAAGCTCTTTCCACAATTCCCTTCCATTGAATTTATCTGAAGTACATTCACCTGAATGAGCAGCCTCAGCTCTCTTCAATGGGCATTTTTATAAAGATTTCCTAGGTCTTTTGGGTCAGTTGTCATTAATTGAGCCACCTGCTATGATTCCACTTTCTTGGGGAATCATGACCCCAAATGTAGGGAGGTTGCCACCTGCAACAGTTGGAAGTGGTTTGATGATGCTGCCACATGTTTGTTTGCTCTCCACCCAGTCTCCTCCACCAATTTGACCAGTAAACACTCTTTTAACAGCTCTCCTAAGCTATTGTCTCCATCTTTATTTAATTATAATTAAAATATTCAGAATTACAATAAATATCCTTGACTCTGCTGAGTCATCAATTACAACTTAGCATAAAATTTAACATATTGTCTTCAAATAATATCAAATAATATAAAATTGTTTTTGGAAAATTGGGGCATGTGACACATACAAAGACAATAAAATGACGCTAGAAGATCAAAAAATGAACGCCAACACTATTCTGAGTTACCTAAATGCACCCCTCATGGCAAGCTTTGGGAGGACAAAATAAATTATAGCAAAATTCATTGTCAGTTGGTACCACAATGGGAAATTCTACTTTGACATATCTGTCAAGGTATACGATGAGGTCATCTACAAACTTGTCGGACTATCAAAAAAAGGTGAGCCAGTTCCCATCAAAACAAATCCAGGGCTAGTTGAAAAATTAACAGGGACTCCAGCAGGGAAGAACTCTAGAGGTCTAATGATCAGCTAGATTCCATACACTACACCCAAGATACTGGAAAACATTATCTCTGCGGGCCTAACGACTACAAGGAGTGGTTGTGATCTAAAGCTAGACATTTTGGAATCCATTGTGAATGCAGCAAAAACATGAAAAATTACTGATGGGTGCAATACCTAGGTTATATTATTAAGAAAATTTATGTAAAATGTCAAGAGGAAAGTACATCGGTCAGATTTCCATCTCTAATCATATGGATCACAATGTTATACATATGACCTGTCGAATATTCAAAATTTGATGGACCAACAAGATTCAGTATGTGGAACTTCAAACCATTTTCAATGGCTGGAAACTCTTAATAGGAGCTAGAGCAAGCTAAGGTCTTGTTAGATAATTGGTTCCAAAACTTAAAATTCAAAATGGCCATTCGTCACATTTCCGAAGAATTTTTCTGCCATCAACACATATCCAGTTAGATTTGGAACACACTACAATTCGGTTCTATGGAAATTGAACCCAAGAGATAGATCAATTACACTCACAAAATTGCTAATCAAACATGCAAAATTCACACAAAAGGAGACTGAAATTAGAGCATAACTTAAACCTGTATTGAATAATTATACATTAGCCAACCATATGAAGTAATAGGCTTCTCAAATATATAACTACATGAGAGATTCGAAAGAACTAGGTTTTTATTCGAATTGGTAAAAAATCAGGCTTACTAAAACAAGTCAAATCCCCCATAGGTACAAAAAGGACTTTCCAAATCCATGAATATCCTCATGAATTAGCTAAAGAAAGTGGGAAAGCTAATAAGTGGTGGAAATACAACTCATTCATGCTTTTTTATGGAGAAAAGGAAGGAGGATCATGTGGTCAAAAAATAAGGCAAGTTCCCCTAGACTAGCTTTTCCTTTGTGCCTTAAAATTGATGTAAAGCAAGGCAGCTTTCAGAAAAAATAGATATGTGCTTTAAGGAACCAGGAATAAATCATACGCACTAAATATTTTTCTAGGATGATTCCAAAGTGCTCCATGACCCAGTTTAGCAAGTATTGACTTCTAGGATCATGTAGAAGTCAACTAGCATAGAGAGGGAATATATGATTCTAGGAATAAGACAAAAATGATTTAATTAATGTCAAATATGGGTAACTATGGGTTGATTATTCTAACCCCCCCCCCCCCTTAATCATGAATTTATGAGTAAATATTAGAAAATTATAGGGCCTAGCAACAAGGATTAGTCACCCTTTTACATACTGCATGTCCATACAACCAAGGAAAGAGGCAAAAACCTAGTGGGAAAATCCTCAAACATGGACATGAAAACAAAATTTTGGAGATATTATCATCAATCATTCTTCATCACATGATCAGTAATCCCCATCAATGATTTTAGATTACTAAAGGTCTTCTCACAGAATACTTTGGTGAAGGTGTCTGCTACTTGTTCTGAAGATGCGTAGTAGAGTAGAGCAATGGTACCATCATGCACAAGCTCCTTGATATAGTGCATATGGATCTCAATGTGCTTGGTTATTTGTATTTGAACTGGATCAATGGAGGTTTTAATGGTGCTTTTATTGTCACAAAAGATGACTATTGAAAACTCTATTTCAAAAGCACATTTTCCAAGTGTTCCCAGCAACCATAAACATTGAGTAGCTACATTTACAACTCCTCTATACTCTACCTCTATAGATGAGAGCGCTATGGAAATCTGCTTCTTACTTTACCAGTTGGTTGGTCCTTTTGCAAGCATAAACACATATCTTGAGGTAGACTTTCGATCTATTTTTTCACTTGCCCAGTCACTGTCAGTAAATCTAACTAGCTCTAAGTCATATTTTTCTTTATAGAGAATCCCACGAGTCCTTGTTCCCTGAACAAAGTTTAGGATCCTCTTGGATTCTCTCCAATTGATCTCATGAGGAAAATCCACACTAATAGCATAATATAAGTCAGTTCAAGTATGTGTAAGATAAAGGAAACACCCAATCAACTTCCTTTACAGTGTATTATTTACCACATGAGAAGAACCTGCTTCTTCAAGCTTCACTCCTGAAAGGAATGGAGTCTTGCTTGGCTCAGAATATTTCATGCTGAACTTGGTGAGAAAATATGAAGCATACTTTGACTGATGAACCTTGATTCCATGTTGGGATTGAGCAATTTTGAGACCCAATAATTGGCTCAACAATCCCAAATCTGTCATAGAAAAGGCATGGTTCATTGCATCCTTCAAGGAAGCAATCTCTTTCTTTGAAATTCCTGTAATCAATAGGTCATCCACATAGAGAACAATAATAATTAAAGAACCATGAATTAACTTCAAATAGACATTAGGATCATAATTTCATTGAAAAAAAATTAGTGATAGCATAAGGCCATCAATCTTGGCATACCAAGCCCTGGGGGCTTGCTTGAGCCCATACAATGTTTTCTTTAACCTGCACACTAAATATGGATTAGATACAAAACATTCTAGTTGCTGCATATAAATCTCTTCATTCATATATCCATTCATAAAGGCACACTTTACATCCATGTGATGTACCTCCCACTGCTTTGAAGCTGTAATGCCTAGGGCAAGCCTTATGGAGTCCATCTTTGCCACTGGTGCAAAGGTCTCATTGTGGTCAATACCATGTACCTGAGAGTATCCCTTGGCTACCAATATTTCCTTATATTTTAAATATTAACCATCAGCAGAAAACTTATTTTTGAAGACCCACTTACACATCACTAGCTTTCTCCATGGGGGGAGATCAACCAGTTCCCATGCATTGTTCTTCTGGAGCAAGCTGAATTCTTCTTTCATGGCTGTTTTCCATATTGGATCATTTGATGCATCTTCATATGTCTATGGATCAGAATCTATCATCAAATAACACTTCTCAGCAAAGAGTGGATCTTTCACACAAAGGGCACTCTCAAATTGAGATCTAGTCCTCCTGGTGTCATTAGGATTTCCAGCTAGTTCCCCAACTGCATGAATGGTCCTTGATGTCCACTTTGGTCTTGTAGGGATGTTAGGATATTCAATTAATTCATCATTATCAGACATATCAGAATCAGAAAACTCATTAGTGTCTTCACTTACAATCAATGGATGTGGTGGTGAAGAGGACTCTCCAACTTCAACTGCTGCTAAATTCTCTTCTTCAAACTGAACACTTATTTCAATGAAGGATTTTTTAGTGCTCAATTTTATCAGATTTTACCCTTTTGAATATTCAGAATATCCAACAAATAGGCACTCTTGTATTTGGGGTTTCAAAGCCTTCCTCTTTTCAGTTGGAATTCTAGCCCAAGCCTTTGAGCCAAAAATCCTGAAATGGATCACATTTGGCTTGTGCCCACTCCAAGATTTGAAAGGATTCATACCATCAAGATGATTATGTGGCACCATATTATGGATATAGGATGCGCATTTTATAGCTTCATCCCAAAATTTTGGTGGCAAAGTCTTAGCCTCCATCATGCAAGTTTCCATCTCCTTCAGTGATCTGTTCTTTCTCTCAGCAACAACATTTTGTTGTGGTGTGTAAGGAATATAATGCTGCATCTAGATAACTACATCTTTGCAATACTGGATGAACTCAGACTTGACATACTCATCACCATTTTTAGATCTGAGGATCTTGAGTTTCCTCCGAGACTGGTTTTCAACCAAGGTTCTAAAGACTTTGAAGAGGTCAAAAACTTCAGACTTATGCTTTAGGAAGTGAACCCAACAATACCTGGAAAAGTCATCTATGAAGGTGAGTGCATATTTTGATTGAATCATGGACATATGAGGGAATGGACCAGAAATGTCACTATGGATCAAATCAAGAGGCACATAGGTTCTCTCATGACTAGCTCTCTCATACTTGTGCTCTGGGTGTTTTCCTAGGATACAACCTTGACAGACTCCCTTAGAAAACTTGATCTTTGGTAACCCTATGACCATTTTGTTTTCACTCAAATCAGAAATATACTTCTAGTTAATATGGCCAAATATTTCATGCCAAAGCTTGCTATCTTCATTAGCATGAGCAAGAAGAGAAGAGGGGTTTGAGTAGGGTAGAAAATGGGAAAACTTGTATACCTTCAAAGTGTGATCAACAACACCTTTTGCTATGACTTTACCATTCAAAATATCAGTGATTTCAACTTCATTAGGGGAGAAGATGACTTTCTTTGGAGACCCAATGTGAGTCATCTGATACACTGATAAGAGATTAGAGGCAAGACCTAGAACATACAACACATTATTGAAATTACCATGGTCAAGATCAATCCTACCCTTTCCCATATTGTCAGTCAGAGAGTTATCTCCCAAAAATATTGGTGGACCTTTTGACATGTCAAGATAAGAGAATATCCCTTTTGTCGAAACCATATGTCTGGAAGCTCCAGAATCAATGATGAAACTAGGTGAGCTTGACGTGCCAGCAACCAAGGGATGTACTCTCTCCTTGTCTTCTGAATTTGATCCTCCTTCCATCTTCTTTGAGTAATCAGGAAGGGAGATGTTGTTCTTCTCCAAGACTTGGGTCAACATGTCTATCTACTTTTTCATACAAGAGATCTTAGGATTATAGCCCTTACGAAAGTATGCGCACTTGCTCATTTCTCCTTTGTTCTTCTTCTTCTGGGGGTTTTTCTTGGAGTCTGAGGACTCCTCTTGATACTTTTCCTTGTCTCTCTTTTGCTCAAGTGGATTTCTATATTTTGTCTTTCTTTTTGAATACACCTTCAAATCTCCAGCAACCCAAGCTTGGTGTTTGGAAGGTTTGATGGTGCCCATCATCACCAATTTATCTTGCTCCAGGTTCGATCTACCAATTTAGTGGCATAGAAGGTAAAAAAAAACACTGAATAGTTAGGACTAAGATTTGAGAGAATGGTCAAAACTAGTTTCTCCTCCTTCTTTTCAATCCCACATTGTTTTAACTGCAGAACAAGGGCCTTAAACTTGGTAAAATAGAGTTGCAATGATTCGAAGCCACCGGGATTCAAGGAGATAAATTCATTCTCGATTTGATGTCCTCTCATATCATCTATCTTTCCAAAAATATCTTCAAGCTTCTCCCACACCTCATTAGGATATGTCAATGAATCAAGATGAAAGAGGAGGTCTCTTGAAATACTTAGACACAAAAGACGATAGGCCTCATCCCTCCTGTTGTGCCATTTGATTTTCTCTGCAGTTGCATTGGGCTCTGCCTCAGTAGCCATGGTAACCCTATAGATAACTTTTTCTCTAAAAAATATCTCCATCTCATCTTTCCATTCGAAGAAATTGAATGGATTTAAGATGATCCTTTGAGATTGGTCCATATCTCAGCTCCTGTGCCCTTCTGTCAGTAGAATGTGCTTCCAGTTAGTGATGTTGAACTTGCAATGAAAATTTGGAAGGAGAGAAATAAATATACAAAGGCTCTGATATCATGTGGAAATTGAATCCAAGAGATAGATCAATTACACTCACAAAATTGCTAATCAAACATGCAAAATTCACACAAAAGGAAACTGAAATTAGAGCATAAATTAATCCTATATTGAATAAGTGTACATTAGCCAACCATATGAATTAATAGGCTTCTAAAATATATAATTACATGATATATTTGAAATCACTATGTTTCTATTCGAATTGGTCAAAAAGCAGGCTTACCAAAACAAGTCAATCCCCCATAGGTGTAAAAAGTAATTTCCAAATCCATGAACATCCTCACGAATTAGATAAATCAAGTGGGAAAGCTAAAAAGTTGTGGAAATAAAACTCATTCATGCTTTTTTATGGATAAAATGAAAAAGGGTGATGTGGTCAAAAAACAAGGCAAGTTCCCCTAGACTAGCTTTTCCTTTATGCCTTAAAACTATTGTAAAGCAAGGCAGCTTTCAGAAAAAGTAGATATACACTTTAAGGAACTGGGAATAAAGAAGAAATGATAAATATGTTTCCAATATGATTCCAAAGCACTCCATGACCTATTTTAGCAAGTATTGACTTCTAGGAACATGTAGAAGTCAACTAGCATAGAGAGGGAATCTAGGATTCTAGGAATAAGACAAAAATGATTTAATTAATGTCAAATATGGGTAAATATGGGTTAATTATTCTAATAGGTCCATGCAGGGAGCCATAGGAAAGGCTGAGTCCCTCGATTTTTATCCATCAATCAAGAACTAGCCCAACAATCTAATACTAAGATAGCCATACCAACAACTGCAAATAATATTAACCAGTTGATTATCGAGCCTTTGACTGACCAGGAAAAAGAAGAGGAATATGAAGTACATCTTCAGGTAAACACTTTTACCCTGGAGGACACCCCAACATAGGAGGTAAACACCCTCCAAATAGTTGTAGTACCATCGATGCAACAACAAATTGAACCGACACAACAAGAGGAGGAAACATAACAAAAAGATGAGGAAACTCAGTCCGATAACTTACTGCTAGAGTATGCTATGAAAAAATAGAACATTCATCAAGTAGCTGTTGAAATATCTAAATATCAAAAGAAGAAAATAAATCGGGTTAAAGGAAAATGGAAAACATACTTACTCTCCTAGAATAATATGATGATGAAGATGAGCTACACGCTAGAGCTGCTGAAATATTAGAGGATGTTGCAAAGATTAAGATATTTGTCGAAGACCAATTCAAAAAGTTCATCAAAGAAGAAGCAAAGCAGCCAAGATAAAATAAGGTAAAAATTGTTACTCCTCCTGAATTCGATTCTGTTGATTTAACCACCACTCCAACACCTCCATCCCCAACCCAAATAGTTCAATAAGGCTTAACAAATATGAAATATTTTACACCAACAAACCCATACATGCAAGAATTACCTAAAAAATATGGACAAAATTTGATAAAGATGTCAACGTACAAGAGTTTATCAACCAACTTCCTAACCTTTCCCCTACTGTTCAACAACTGAATATAACAAAACCAGTTGTCGATTTAGGCACCTCACAACAAATTCTCGCCATCCCCCAACTCCTTGACAAACCACAAAGATCTGTACCAAAACAATAGATTGTGGGAGTCATCAAATCCACATTTCAAAGAAATCCCAACAAAACCTCTGAATTTGTGGCATCACAAATCTCATCATTCATACCATCCATCGAAAATCCCTTACTTCTGATTAATGAAGAAGATGAAGGAACCATCTCAGATGAGCTTCTTGAGAAATACCAAGTTAAATTATTAGCACTAAATCAAGAAATGGTTGGTCATATCGAATCTTTCAAGCCTAGTGAACCTATTGAATCTCCAGTAATGGTAGAAAACCCTCTATCGACAAGTACTATCCCAAACCCTCCATCAAATTCAGAACAACTACCATCGCCTACACCGCCTTCAAACACACTCCCCTCCTCCACACCACCGTCTACTGTCCCCCTCCTTGAAACACATTTAGTAAACCTCGACATACCAAGTAGTACCACAGAACAACCACAGACTGTTCCATCACCGACAGAAGTAGGTGAAGTACATAATAAAGATCAAGAGCGGCAAAGAATAAAAGAAAGAAAAGAGAGAAAGGAAAAATAAAAGGAGCAACATAAACAGATACAGTGGACACATAAAAAAATACCATTAGTGATTAACATGGCCCAATTAGGATCGACCACAATAGTGGTAACAAAAAATATCAGAGATGAAGAGATGGATCGACTAGTGGAGGCCAAAAATAAAGAATGAAGACTAAGAAAAGAAAGAAGAAAGGAACAAATTAAAAAATTCAAGACAGAACAAATGGATTTTCTAACAAGATGCAATGATTTGGAAAGACAAATCATTCCAGTACCAGAAGAAGTCGATACTGACAGACCATTGGAACAAGCATACCAACTGTTTGAAAGCATACCAAGCATACCAACAAGCATACCAAGCATACCAAGGGAAAGAAGGAAGAACAAGAAGAAGAGACTTCTGTACTATTGAGAAATCAGTATACAACATTCTTCATAGCTCATAATTCATTAAAAGAGCATATCACAGAGTCTATTGTCATAGAAGAAGTTATGAGAAATTGGTTTACCTATTATGGAAAATTATTTCAACAGGTCCGGGAGACTCATGAGTGCATTAAGACACTGCAGAGTCGACCGGGAATTACAAAAGCAATGGAAAAGGAAGTTCAAGACCAACTTGTAGTAGAGATAGCAAAGCTGGAAAATTAGAAAAGCAAGAACACTAATGGATCACTCAAGCCAATTCCATTCCTCAACATCCTCGACAAGATTTTTCCACATATGCAATGATTGCTTGACACTGCCAATGAAAAAACACAATTCCTGGCACCTGACATGAACAATATTGTCAACTTACACATACAACAGAAAATGGCGAACTTGTCAAGGAGCTCCAGAAAGCACTTTGCACTTGGGAGGTGTTCCAACACCAACTAGCAATTACTGCAGAATAAATCATGGAAGTTTGCATATGGGATCAACCATCGATCAAGTAGCATAGTCCATGAAAAAAAACTATAAAATACTACTCAAGACAGGAATTTTGGCGTCTCCCAGTTTCTTCAGGATGAAGAAAGAATTTGTTCCTGGGGGAGATGTTGGAGTGAGTTAGTCGGCTTAGCCGACTAGAATCATTAGGTGGCTAATTTCAGATTAGTTCGACCTCATAGGTCACATCAGTTGGTTGAACCAACACATAGTTATTATAGTTGTTTTGTAAATGTATATATCTATTGTTGAGCCAGATAGATACTTGGTTCGGTTTATTGTATGAACCCACATGTGTATTGAGTAATATAATCTCTAATTCTGTCTACCATTCTTGTCTCTTGCATCTATTATGTTTATATGATTCTTTATGTGTATTAATGGCAATCTTGCAATCTAATTGATTACAAAACCTCTTGAACTCAAGGATCTCCCCCTGAGCTTTAGTGATTAGTAAGAAGGGTAGCAACCTCTTGCTGCTTCCAAATACTTGGATAGTTTATTTCATTTTCAGATGCCTGAGGAGCTTTCTTTATCCATTTCTTGTTGCCTCTTTGATACTGTCTAGGACCATCTTTTATCCCTCCATATTTTTATGATTGTCTCACTGTTGTTAGAAAATATTGATCCTTATGCCCAAAACATTCACAGGAATAACATCTTACAGTGTGAAAATACTTTACTATATGGCCATTGTAATTACCTCTCAAGCATTTGACTGTCCTATATTTATTTTTGTTACACATAAGTCTTGTCAACACCATGTTGCGGGATAAGTATCTCAGTATTTTCCTTGAATTCCTCAAAGGTTGAATTTGGAAACGAGCAAGGATGAATAATTTATTAGTTTTTTCCACCACCGCTCTTTACATGTGAGAAAGAAACAATACCCATATTAACAATGCTTTTCTGTTATCTGCAAAAAGTGGTTCCACCGCATGCATATTTACAAGGTGTGGTTCCCCATTAGAACCACCTTTTCTCATTGAACAATGCACGATGCTCGGATTATGAAGGAAAAAAAGGAATTTTCGAGAGGCTTCTCGAAGCTATCCTTCATGGAACCTCATCCCTATGATTTAGGACAGCTGGAGCTTAAGATGCCTCATCCTAGGATCATCCCTCCACCTCTCCCATAGAATCCTCAACTTATCCTATCCTCTCAAGCCTTTATATACTATCTCACCCCTCATTGGAAAAGGGAGGAAGAATGTATTATTGCATCCAAATTCTGGCCAAATTCAGTCAGACTCTTGAGTGATTAGTAGGAAAGTTCAAGGCTTTGATCCAAGGATCTGTTGGCAAGAGTTCTCAACTATAAGAAATTGGTTGTATACTCTCCCTCTTCATATTTTAATGCAAATATAGTTTCTTTCCTATAAGAATTTGTATGTCTGATTATCATGCTGTGTTTATTGTTTAACTCCTTGGTATTTTACATAGGATTATAAACTATCTTGTTACTCTTACTTGGTTTGTGTTTTGTTGTGTCTCTTGCATGTTATCCACATAGATGAAGCACTTCAAGGATGATAACTTTGCATCCCATGGAAGGTGAGAAGAGAATTTAATTCAATAAGTTTATTCAATCCTAGTGGACGTTTATTTATCTTGTAGTTGTTTGTTTCTAGTGTTGAGTGTTTCAATATAGGGAAACATCCTCTGTCAGCACTGGCTGAGAATTTCCTGTAACAAAAGTGGTGACTCCATTGGGGAGAGATCAGATTCTTGGTTTTTGTAGTAAGCTTGTCTTTGATTTTCAATTCTAGTTCATATATCATAAATGCTTGTTAATTTGTAATATTTGATTTGAAATTGGTAAATCTGCCTCTATTTGCCTCTAATTATTCATGTTACTTTCTTCATATGCTATTTGGATTATGTATAGAGGCTCTGACACATTTATTTTTTCGTCTCTCTTGTGATTTCAAAATATTTTTGGGAAACTGCATGTGGGTATAATAAAAAGAGACGCCACTGCACCTTTCATTGAGGCAATCCATGGTGCCACTGCTAGTTCCCTGTGTACAAAGAGCGGCACCATCGCTTTGTACATGTTGAAAAAGCGCGGCTCTCGGTCTGCAATGCTATGTACTGAGATGCCAGAGCGCAGTGCCAGGTATGTCTATGATCCATAATTTTATTTTTGGATTTTGAATATAGGTCTGAGTGACAGAGTGAATTTTGATTTCCAGATTTGTTTGTTTTGCTTCTTGGAGTGTTTTTTTTCTTACATTTTGAGGAAAATGAAGTGCATTTTTGAAAAAAAATTCCCCTTCATCGCCGGTGGGGGGGCGATGCATGAATCATATATTCTACAGTCTCTTTGGTTTATATTCTCTTTTGAATTGAAAGAAGAGTTTATGTTTCTTGCATTGGATTTTACATTTCTTGTATTGAAACCTCTCGCTCCTTTATGTAGACAATATTCATCAAAATTGGAAAATTTGCATTTCATTTTCATGTGCATGTTTTGGTTTTGTTTGAGTTCTTTGGAATTTTAGCATTGAATTATGTGGGTGATTGAAATATTGTTTTTATATTTTAATCTTTGTTTCAGGAAAAGAAAATATCTCTCTCCTTTCCATAGATAGTTTTCATTGAATGGAAAAGACTTGCATACTCATACTTGCATGGTTTTGAGTCGGGTCCAACTTTCCATGCATTCACTTAACCGTACAAGATAAAATTAAGGGCTAGCCTAACTTAAATATTTAGCAACTTATGTTTTAGGTTATATGCATGTTATAATGTCTTTAAACGTAGGAGCTATTGTTTATTTCCTGCACTAAATCCCAAGGATTGTGTGGTTCTTCTATGTACTTGTTGGTATATCGAACAAACTTTCATGTACCCTTGAGGTACATAAAAAGGTACGTCATGTACTCAATAATATACCAGAAGGCCCCTTTCAAATAGTTGTGCATTATACATGACTACTACGAGGTTGATCTCCCATGTACCTTGTGTATATCGAGAGACACTTTTAAGGATCCTGAGACTAATTGAGAAAATCCCTTTGACCGTCTTATCACCGCAATACCCTAAGAACAACACTCGGGGAGCTTACTACAAATCTACCATCCAGGTATTCGGGTATTCAAGAAAGAGTACTATCCCAATCCTCCTTTTCACGCTCTACTGTGGACCCTGCGGTATATAGCGAGTTGTGATGGCTTAGAAATCCTGAGAGGATCCTAACTCTTTATCCACTCCTTTCATATATTTTCTTGTTGCCTTAGATTGAGTAGCACTTATTTTCTGTACAGTTAAAAGTCTTAGAAAGAGAGATATATTTGTTATATAGCTATGACTATCCCTTCTTATATTGCCAACCAAGAGGTCCCTTCTCAAGGGGAACCTTTTGTTTTTCCTTCATTTTGAAATGTCGGTCTCCTCTCATGGCCACCTTGAGTCTTCTCGGATTGAATATATGATTACCTATATGGTTATTCTCTATCCCAATGATTCCAATCCCATCTTGCGTCTCTGATGTTAATTCTTCCTCATGAGAACACCAACCTCCTATGAATACTCCACCTTCTTCACTAGATCGGTCTTCTTCTCTTTCTCCCTCTTCTCATGTGGAAAGTAGTAGTACTAGTAATTGGGTGAATATGAAGAAGAAGAAAAGAAATATTAAGAAGAAGAAAGGAAAAATACTGACCAAGTCCCAACCAAATACTCTTCCTAGTGAGAGTGTTGGAATACCTACCAAAACTACTTGTAATCCAAAGTTCCCTTACATGATTTGTAAGGGTGATCACCTTCTAAAGGATTTCATTGGTCTTTCCCAAGTTTTGGAATTGTGGTCTAGTGGCTCCCAACACCTTGTGTCATCAGCCTCTGGTCATCGTACTAATGATACCCCATCAACCAGTGACTCTGTGATTAAGAGTATAAATGGAAAAGACAGAAATCCTTGCTTGTTGTGTAAGGACATGCACCTTACTTACCTTTGTCATCTCATGGATGAAGCTTCAAAGTTGTTGGAATATATTACTGTTCCTAGTCAGCGAATTCCAATAGGTTATCGTAAGTTGTCTCTTGACCCTCCACTGGTTGACCAATTGGTGAATTCAGTTTCAGCCATAGTTGATCCCACTCTTCCTTTGAAGAGTGAAGTTAAAGTGGTTGAGTCGATGTCTTCTCCACCCGATCCCACACTTTCAACCAAGAGTATTAATACTGAAGTAGTCACTTTGACATAATCTTTGTCTTGTCCCTCTCTTCTAATTGAGAGTGAAATGAAAACATCTGAAGTTTTCGTATTCAGTTCTGATTGTTCTACGCAAGGGGAAGTTCTTCCCATTTCAACAGAACCCTCTCCAAGTACCAAGGTTATTTCCTTTGATTGGAGTAATCTAACATAATATCATATTCCTTCGAGTGTTCCTTTCCAGGTATCTGTGCAAGTTACTGTTAGGATCATGCTTTTCACTATTGTTGATGAAGGCACTTCTGTTATTATTCTATCCTAAACGTCTTGGCAAGTTATAGGTTCTCCTCATCTTGTATCGGCTTCCGACCAAATACTAGATTTTAATAGAAGACCTACTACACCTTTAGGGATCCTTCCTCATTTTCCTATTACCTTAGGAGGGAAAACAATATTTATTGATGTCATGGTAGTTCAAATTCCTTTAGATTTTAATTTTATCCTTGGATGAGATTATTTTTACGCTATAAAAGTAGTATTGTCCACACTCTTTCGAGTGATGCATTTTCCCCATGATGGGAATATTGTGACCATTGATCAAATTTCCTTTGTTTAACCCAATCATCTTATGAATCCTAGTCATTAGAATTCCTTGAATGTACCACATGTTCCTGTGGTTCCTTCCTCTTCATCGTCCATGTCTCTCAACTCTGACCATCATGCCGAAGTTTAGGCGTTTGTAAATGGATAGCTTCTTCCCATCATAGGGAAGCTTGGGGGGCATGTCTTCAGTATCTGTACATTATACTGGAGTTAAGATGCTAGCTTTTATTGTAATGGGGGAAACCTAACAACCTATGGACATCATGTTGGATAAGAACTGAAATGAGCATAGTTCCCTTTCTGTGTCAAGCTCGTCAAAAAATGAAACAAGTGACTCTAGGCATAGTTTATTTCTGGTTTTAATCTCGTTAAAAAATAAAACTGGCCCTGAGCATAATTTACTTCTGGTTTCAATCTCGTTAAAACATAAAACCAACCTCAAGCATAGTTTACCTTTCGGTTTCAAGCTTGTGTAAAAATGAAACCATTCCCAAGCATAGTTCCCTTTCTATGTAAAGCTCTTTAAAAATGAAATAGGCTTTCTCAAGAAAAGTTTACATTTGGGTTTCAAGCTTGCATAAAATGAAACCAAGTTTCAAGCATAGTTCTTTTATGTTTGAAGCTTGTGTAAATATGAAACATGTCATCCCTTTGAAGCAAGTCTTCCATCTTTTTTAGGACTAAAACCTTATTTTCATCTACCTTTAGGTCCTTTTTCTTCCTTGGTCTTTGATGAACCTTTTCTTAGTAGTAGACCATATTTTTATGTTTGGTAAAGGAAAAAGAGTAGGAAGATGAAACAAAGCTTGAGGGGCATGTATTCAACCTCTTTATGTTGAAGTTGAGCCGCTAGATAGTTTTACTAGGGGAAAGTACTGACCTCTGAACATCATGTTTGGAAAATACTGCCAAAAATACTCATGTTGAGCATACTTTCTTTTACTTTCAAGCTCGCTAAACCATGAAACAACGTATTGAGCATAGGCCTTTTTCTGTTGAAATCTCATTAAAAAATGAAGCATATATCCTGAGCATTCTTTCAATCGATCTCCAATCTCATTAAAAATGGTAATATGGTGTTGAGATTACATTTTACCTTGTTTGTGCTTTGGTTAAAACATGAAAAACTGTTTGAGCTTACTTTATCTCTTTTCCATGCTCTCAATTCAAATATGAAATTTTTTTTGAGCGCTCTTGAAACCATAGTCATGCTCATTAAACATTAGGACAAAGGTTTCGAGTCTACTTTGATCACTTTTTGGGGCTCATTAAACTCTTCACGAAAAAGGGACCCCAATGGAGTTCTCTTTAAGCTCTTTTTAGATTCTCAAAATATGAAAATATTTCTGAGTGAACATGTCACATTCACACTCGTAAAATTACTTGATAGGTCATCTTTCCAATGGTAGTTTACCCCTTTTTCGGTTTAGATTGACTATCTACGAAAAAGGTACACTCTAGTCATTGACTAGAAGAGTTTTCCAAGGTATTATTTTATACTTTTTCAGGCCTCAAAGACTAATTTTTATGAAAGAGGGCCTTTTGGATTTTTCTTCATTCTCATTCAGAATCTATAAACATGAATGAAACCAAGTTTTCTTTTAATGGACTCGTTAAACTAAACACTGAGAGACCCTTTTCTGGGAATGATCCCCTCCTTTCTCAGGTTCAAAAAACATATGAGAATGGAATTATCTTATTATAAGCTGCAACGAGTGTTTGTTACCCTCTTTGAACTCATTAAAAAGTAAAGAGGCAGTAATCAATCATGATGGGGAAATTAAGGGATGGGAACCATGTTTCATTTGCAATAATGGCAGTTTTTATAGTCACCTTTGAACATGGAACCTGTCTACATTTCATTCAAATAGTTGGGTTTTCATCTTGCCTCCAATTTGATCTAATTTCATGAGTCATGTTACTCCCTTGAGTCTTTTCAAATAATGCATAATCTAGTGTTGCATTATGTCTTGGTATCCACCTCGTCAAGTCAATGCTGCCAAGTCTTCGGTCATGCTACCCGATGTTCAAAGGAAAGTTGTGTTGAGAGTTACCCTCTGTAGTAAAAAATACCTCTTATGTTGTGTTAGTTACCTTTGAGTCAGTCCTATGGTTACTTCATACTCAAATTCCATAACTTTGTTCCAAGTTTCGTGTCGTTGATGAGGGATTCATCATGGTCCTCCTTCAACGAGGATATTCTTGTGGACTTCAACACATCCTTCGAGAATTAGTCTTAAAAACAATTCAGTACCTTGAGATCTTTATACCTCATTGACAGATGTTCTCGCTTTCGATAATAGGTTTACATCATTGAACTTTGATCTAAATATTCAACCAAGTGTTTGACATCAGTCCATTTATTTGCAGTCATAGGAATGTACTAGGGTACCTAGGGAATCATTAACATTAATGTTGATCTCCCTTGCACTTGTTATCATTTTTCATCATTGACCGATAATAAAGTGGTTTCTACCATGTCCGACTTCAAGACATGTATTCGCATGGATAGAATCATACTTTTTTGAAGACAAGATGAATATCATGGGTATTTATTAAGCGCTCATTGCTTTTCCCCAGGTTGCAATGGAGTATTTGTATGAGTCATAGCATGGATCCACATTTGTATGTTCATGGTTGTGCTCAGATTTGCATCTGTATGACATAGATATACATTGTATGTCTGGTAGATATGTCCAAATTCGAGTCTTCCTCATGGATAGACATTGTATTTTAGTAGCCATGAATGTTTATATCTCGCAAGGATTTGCATTATATTGGTCGGCAGCCATGTTGTGAATCATATGGATATGTATTAAAGTGTAAATGTACTACAGGATGACCTTGGTCGCTGATGAGTTATGACCTTTGGACTGTTTCCTCGAAGTGATAACTTGTTATTACAATTCCTTTTCCTATTCTTTCCCTCTAGCCTCATGCTTTGGGGGGCATTCTATTATACATAATTCTCATCAACACCATGTTGCGAGATAATTATATCAGTATTTTCCTTGAATTCCTCAATGGTTAAAGTTGGAAATGAGCAAGGATGAATAAATTAATAGTTTTGGCCACCACCTATCTTTACCTGTGAGAAAGTCATGGTACCCATCTCAGTAACGCTTTTCTACTATCTACAAAAAGTGGTTCCACCACCTACTGGCCATTTACAAGGTGTGTTTCCCCCTTAGTACCGCCTTTTATCCTTGAACAAGGCGTGATGATTGACTTATGAAGGAGAAAAAGGAAGGTTCGAGAGGCTTCTCGAAGCTAGTCTTCGTGGAGCTTCATCCCTATGATCCAGGACAACTAGAGCTTGAGACCCCTCATCCTAGGATCATCCCTCCACCTCCCCCATAGAATCCTCAACTTATCATATCCTTTCAAGCCTTTATATACTAGATCACCCCTCATGGGAAAAGGGAGGAAGAATGTGTTATTGCATCCAAATGCTGGCCAAATTCAGTCAGACTCTTGAGTGATTAGTAGGAAAGTTTAAGGATTCGAGGCAAGGTTCTTTTGAGAAGAGTTCTCGACACTAAGGATTGGTTGTATACTCTCCCTCTTCATATTTTAATGCAAATATAGTTTCTTTCCCATAATCATTTGTATGTTTGATTATCATGTTGTGTTTATTGTTTAACTCCTTGGTCTTTTACATAGGATTATAAACTATCTTGTTACTCTTACTTGGTTTTTGTTTTGTTGTGTCTCTTGCAGGTTATCTTGTTACTCAAACACTTCATGGATCATACCTTTGTATCCCATGGAAGGTGATAAGAGCAGTTTATTCAAGAAGTTTATTCAATCCTAGGGGAATTTTATTTATCTTGTAGTTGTTTTGTTCTAGTTTTGAGTGTTTCAATATAGGGAAACATCCTCTATCAGCATTGGCTAAGAATTTACTATAATAATTTTTATAACAGAAAGAATGTTCATACCTAAAACCATCTTGTTCTGAAGGTATATTGGACCTCTTTTGAAATGCATTTGGTTGTTTTGGAATAGGCACGTGATTGCTGGTGAAAACCTTTTCAACCATTCCATCATAACAAAGACTTGTCTTATTGTTGGGTATGTGTTAAATTCTTTGCATGTAGGAAGGGGGGAGAGGTGCACTTGCCAGCTGTTTTTAGGAATATTCTAAAAATATGTAATTTAATCCTAGCTAAAGGATTTGGGTCTATTTTCTAATATGGGTTAATTGGTTAGGGTATTGGATGCTACAGAATACCTTTATTTTGTATTATGAGGGATTCATAATAATAATGATAAAACAGGTGGTGCGGCTCCAGGGTTTGCTGGTTTTCTTGGTTAAGGGTTTATAGTGTAAATATATGTGTTTTATGTGTGAATGCTATGGTGTAATATTTATTTTTCTTAAAAGAATCTATATGCTTTGCTTCTCTACACAGGTTCAGAACTTACACTTATCTTCTGGAGACCTCTAACTGATCAATATCTCATCCAAGATTGTCATGTTGTTGGTGAATTTTGCTTTAGTTTCTGCGCCAAAACGCATTTTGACCCTTCTTAGATTTGTGCAATTTGATATTTCATGTTTGAACATTCTTTGACATTCCAAATATTGGATTTTTCTTTTTACATCAAGCACTTCACTTTTTAATTGTGAGACGTTTGTTTCCTTTTTCCCATTATGCTCTATTAGAAGATCATTTTTTCTTCTAGTTTCCTTTAGATATTCTTCCCCATTTTCTTCAAGTCTTTTGACTTCATTTAGTGTGCAATTCACTTGTCTTTCAAGCTCCCTTTCCTTCTTACTCATATGTTTTTCCAATTTTTCTTGAGTGACCTTGACCTCATTGGCTTATTCTTCTGCTTTTGCCAACTATTACTTAACAATGTGTTCTTTCTTCTTGACTTATTCAATTCTTCCAAGGCACTAATTAGTTCAACTTTCTAATCAACCTCTGCATTTTCCTCATTTTCATATTTGGAGATTTCTTCTACACTGCTTAATCCCTCTTCTTCTTTATATTTTGAAGGTGACTTATAAGTCTCATTGTAAGAATGTTTTCTTAATGTTTTTTATTGACTTTAATGTGTATTTTTACTTGATGTTCCTTCCTTGATAAAGGAGTAGTAGTTTTCTTCATCTTCTAAGTCTTAATCTTGAATAAATTCTATGAAAATTACTTTCCTTGAATTATCATCACTATTCTCTTCCTTTGATGACTTGTTGTCTATAGAGAGAATAGTCTCTTTCTCTATTTAAAGAGCTTCCTTCTATGTTTAGACTTGTCCTATTGATGTGTCATCCTTTGTTTTCTATGATTGACATCATCTTTACCATCACTTCCTTCAGTTTCTTTATAAGGACATTTTGAGGAAAAATGCCCTACTCCTCCACAAGTAAAACATTTGAAGGGTTACTTTCCATTGTATTTTCCACGTCCCCTTTTTATTTTTTTCACAAAGTTTACTTCTTCCTCTAATCCATCAGAATGATTCTTATTGTGTTCATGTTCACTGCATTTAGTCTTCTTGGTGGATTTGAACAATGCTTCTCTCCTAGAGGGATTCTACTGTTCAGTCCTCATCTCTAATGCCAGGTAGGAGTAACAGGTCTAGTCATCACAACTTTTCCTTTTTGTCCAGCCTCAAACTGGCATTGAGCTATCGTCCACATTGTTAAGCGGATTTCAAATACTTGATGAATATTTTTTCATAAACAATTTTCATGCGCGTTAACCTCTTGTCACTTCTCCCAATGAAATGAACTTATCACCATCCGATCAGGGTCCCCACTAAATCAATGGTGGACTTCGAATACTACGAAGTGGACTTCATATAATTTCATGCATACACAAATTTTCTCCGACTGCGCTAGTTCACCCAGCGAAATCACTATGGTCCATCGACCTGTTTTGATGATCAATCTCTACCATCGATCTAAATATGAATTCCAATGATCACTTCTAAATTTTGCAGCTCAACCCCTCCATTATCTTCCTCTCTCTTTTGTCAGTGAAATGTCTTTACATCCATCGATCTTCTTCAATATCGATGTCGACTGCACTATATTCTGGTGCATGGTGACTTGTTTAGGCTTAACTTGGGCACACCTCCTGTTTATGAATTTTGATCTCGACCGTGGATATTTCCAAGATGCATGTTCACTTACTCTCTGTAATGTTCGTTGAATTGATCACTAAAAGGATTAATTCCCTCTGCAACTTGGAGGTTATGGAAACACAAAGCCACACAACTTCTACATAGAGTTATATGGAATGAAATTACATTAACCACAGAATGTATTCATACTTCCAAAGAGTCGTGTGAAGACATGAAGTCAATCAAAGCATATGCATAGTCTAATTCTTTGTTCTTCATTCAATTTATCAGAAATTCAATTACATACAAAGAATCTACTTCTTCACTCATCACTCACTCTTCTATGCACACACTTGTCATCCACTCATGATCTATCTTCTACACCCAATCCCCTTTATAACATACTCCAAACCTATCATATCCAAATAGTTTGGATCTGGACACCTAATAAAATTAAACCTGTCAACAAAGATCAATCCTTGAATAATTCCATGCAGGGATCAAGGAGAACAATGGAAATTGTCACTTATTACAAAAAAAACTAATCCTATCTACTAACAATGAACCCTATCCTTCTAGAATTGATTACATGGAATGTTGACTCAACATCCAATGAATTTTGAGTTGGATGCTCCTGCATCATACTCCTGGGGAAGAAAATAATTCTTCATTAAGTCTTCAGGGTGCACATTGTTTCTGGAAATTTCTTGATCATGTCATCCATGCTACATCTTCAGTAGATAGATTCTTCCATTTGACTACTTACTAAAAGAAGGCTTTGTTCTTGGTCTTCCTTAGTATTCTTTTGTCAAGGATGGCTTCAATTTGAGGTTTCTCTTTCTGTGGAATTTTTCCTTACCAATCTTTAGTTGAATTATCTCCATCTGAAGTCATACCATCTGTATGATTACCTGCATCTTTAAAAGGATACAAATCTGAAACATTAAAAATTGGTGAAATATGAAGGTCAGAAGGAAGTTCAATCTCATAAGCATTTGCAAAAAAATTCCTTAAAACTTTACAAGGTCCAATCTTTTTAAGCTTCAATTTATTGTAAGTTCCTTTAGGGAACATTTCCTTTCTAAGATAGGCCATCACCAAATCTCAAACCTGAAGGTTTACTTCTCTTCTCTTCAAGTCTTTTCTCTTTTTATATTTTTCTGCACTTTCTTGTATTCTCTTCTTGGTATTCTCCTGTAGCTCATGCATACTAATTGCAAAGTCTTCACCCTCTACACTTCTCCTTTCCCATTTTCCCAAATCTCTAAGTTCATATACACCTCTTGGATGCATCCCATAGACAATTTGAAAAGGACTCATGTATGTACTTTTGTTGGGTGAATCATTGTATTCGAACTCATCCTGAGCTAGATCCAAGTCCCAATGTTTTGGATGTTCAAAAACAATACTTCTTAGTATGTTTTCGAAGCTCCTATTTACCACTTTAGTATTTCCATCAGTCTAAGGGTGATAAGCAGAACTAAAACTAAGATTAGTCCCCAATTTCTTCCATATTGTTCTCCAGGAATGACCAACAAACTTTGTATCTATATCATACACAATACTCAAATGCAACCCATGCAACTTTACAATTTAAGAAAAGAATATGTTAGCAATATTGGTTGCATCATTAGTCTTCTTACATGCAATAAAATGAGCCATTTTGGAAAATATATCTACCACAACATAAATTGAATCATTACCTCTCTGATTTCTAGGTAAACCCAAAACAAAATCCATGCTTATGGAATCCCAAGGCTTAGCTGGAATAAGAAAGGGTTGATACAATCTTATGTTTTGACTTCTCCCTTTTGCATGTTGATAGAGTATTCATCTTTCAAGAAATTTCTTCACATCATGCTGCATCTTTGGCCAAGAGTAAAAATTACTCACCAGAGCAAAGGTCTTTTCTTGTCCAAAATGTCCCAATAAACCTCCACTATGCTTTTCCTGAATTAAATTCTCTCTCAATGAAAATTTCAGAATACACAATTTACTATCCTTGAATAGAAAAGCTTCCTACAACATATAATATAACCACTAGATTCTATTATGGGTAACTGGATCTTCACAGGTAGCATATATATCCTTCAAATCTAAATCTTCTTTATCCTGCTCAATTAAGTTTTCAAATCCCAAAGTACTGACCTTAACTTCTTGCATTACCAAATTTATCCTGCTCAAAGCATTAACAACTTTATTATACTTACCACTTGTATGCTTGATAACAAAGGTAAAGCTTTGCAAACATTCTACCCATTTAACATGTCTTTGGTTCAATTTAGGCTGACTGTTTATGAACTGCAAAGCATGATTATCATAATACAACACAAATTCCTTAGGCATCAAATAATGTCTCCACTTCTTAAGAGCCTGAAAAACAACATATAATTCTTTTCCATATGAAGAATATTTATATTTTTCTTCATTCAATTTTTCACTGAAATATGCCACTAGCCTCTGCTTTTGACTCAAAACTGCTCCCATTGTTGTTCCACTAGCATATGTTTCAACTTGAAACACTTTGTCGAAACTGGGCAAAGCCAAAATAGGATTCTCAGTGGTCTTCGTTTTCAAGAACTTAAAATTCCTATCAGCTACTTCTATCCATTTGAAAGGATGTCTACTTCCTTTGAAAGTATCTATCAAAGGTCCACAAATCTGACTGAAATTCTTAATGAACTTTCTATAGAAACTAGCAAGTCCATGGAAGCTTCTTACTTCATAAGCATTCTTTGGAACTGGCCAATTTAAAATCGCTTGTACCTTATCAAGATCCATCTTCATTCCTTATTCTGAAACCACAATTCCCAATTAAACTAACTCTTTCTTTAGGAAATTACATTTCTTCATATTTATCAGTAGCTTCTCTTTCTGCAAAGTCCTCAACACCAACTTAAGGTGTCTTAAATGCTCTTCTCTATTCTAACTAAAAATCAGAATGTCATCTATGTACACTATCACAAAATTTCCAATAAATTCTTTTAAAACCTCATTCATCAACCTCATGAAGGTACTAGGTGCATTAGTAAGCCCAAATTGAATCACTAACCATTCATGCAACCCATCATTAGTTTTAAATGTTGTTTTCCATTCATCCCATTCCCTTATCCTAATCTGATGATACCCACTTTTAAAATCTATTTTGGAAAAATATTTTGAACCACTTAAACAATCCATCAGATCATCAATTCTAGGTAAAGGGAATCTATACCTGATAGTGATCTTGTTGATTTTCCTAGAGTCAGTGCACATCCTTCACCCGCCATCTTCCTTTTGACTATGTACAATGGGTACTACACAATGGATCAAGCTTTATTTCACCAATCATTTCTCCAACAACTCCTATACTCATTGTTTGATTTCTTCATTTTCTTGAGGAGTTAATATGTAAGTTGCTTTATTAGGTAAACTTGCACCAAGTATTAAGTCAATGTGATGACTAATACTTCTTATAGGGGGTAAGGCATTTGACAACTCATCCAAAATAATGTCAGCACACTCATCAAGAAAAGTTTTAACTTCAACAGGAAAATCATATAAATTTGTAGAAGTTAAAATTACCTTTTGCTTACCAACATGGGAAAAATGTAGATTCTCCTCTTTCTGAACTTCTTGCAACAATTCGTTTCCAGATATCAACAAAATGTTTGATCCGGAACCTTCCTGAACTTCTTCATCTTCCAAGGGTTGCAACGTGTGTCTCTTCCCATCTTTCTCCAGAGAATAAGTATTTTTCCTCCCATTATGAACAACTTCCCTGTCATGCTGCCATGGCCTCCCTAAGAGTATATGGCACACATCCATAGGCATAATGTCACATAATACTTCATCTTTGTAAGTACCAATCTAGAATTCCAGATTACACTGCTCATTTACCAAGAACCGATGTCCTTTCTGCAACCAAGACACTTTATAGCGAGTGGGATGCTTCATTCTCTTCAATCCCAGCTTCTATACCATCTCAATGGGAACCAAATTATCTGTACTACCATTGTAAATAACCATTTTACAACACTTACCCTGTGACTTACACCTTGTTCTGAACAAACTTTTCCTTTGAGTTGGTTCATGTATTTGCTTCTATGATTTTACAAAAACTCTCTTCACCATAAGAGATTCTTCTTCCTCTGGAGGGTTATTCATCTCTGTTTCTTCTTTTGACTCTTATTAAGCCTCTGCAACATTCACATTTCTCTAATTTGAAGACTGATTTCTTAGTCAATTCCAAGACATGTGTCCAATCTCTCCACAAGTGTAACTCTTTACCTCTATGTGCAGTCTGCCTCTTCTTCTTCCTCCTCTGAATCCTCCTCTCTGGGATGACTGATTTCTAGAACCTTCAGCTCCATATTTGGAAGTCCTAACTCCACTACTAGGAGATCCTCTTCCTCTCACTATATTATTTCCTCCATTTCTCTGGTTCCGTTTTCTTAACAGTTTCTCTTCTACTTTTGAAGCTACCTGATATGCATCTTCTACAGTTTTGAAATTTTATAAACTGGGTTCATCTTATATATCATATATTAATCCATTGATACACCTAACTACTCTTTATAGACCTCCTTGTGTGTGTCCAACTCTAATACTCGGTCTAAAAAATTCCTATGTGTATTCTTTTACAGTCATGGCCTTTTGTGTAAGGTTCTGTATTTGTCTAATAAGATTAAATTGATAGTCCTTAGGCATAAAATTAATTTTAATATTACGTATCATCTTATCCCAATAGTTTATTTTTTACTTAACTCTTCTTTCTCAATGTACCTGGAGCTCATCCCACTAGATAGCTGCATGTCCCTTCATTCTGGTAGTTGCATATCTCAATTTCTTCTTGTCTTCAATTTCTTCAAAGTCAAAATATTTATTCAAAGCATTAATCCAATCCATGAGTTCTTCAACATTTAAGTTACCTTCATACATAGGTACTTCCACTATTGGTTTGCTACTGGACTTCATCGGCATCTTCAGAACTCTGACTTCTTCAATATCTTCTTCTTCTTCATCAGGGGATTCTTCTTCTTCATCACTGTTGACTAAATTTTCTAAGTGGGTCTTTCTTTCCATAGCTTCCAGTCTTTCTTCCAGTCTTCTCATCTCTCTATGTACCTCTGTCTCTGTAGGTTGTCTTCCTCGACCAAGTCCTACAAGAACCCCATGTGCTTTTCCTCGTTTTAGTGACATATTTCTATAGGCTCAACTGAAGCTCTGATACCAAACATGATGCCAGGTAGGGGTAACAAGTCTAGTCAGAACGATTTTTCCTTTTTTTCCAGCCTCAAACTGTCACTTATTTGTTTTCCACATTGTTAAGCACATTTCAAATACTTGATGAATCATTTTTCATAAATAAATTTTACACACGTTAACCTGTGTTAACCTCCTATCACTTCTCCCCACAAAATGACCTTATCATTGTCAGATCGGGGTCCCCACCAAATCAATGGCAGACTTCAAATACTATGAAGTGGATTTGATAGAATTTTGAGCACACATAGATTTTTTTTCCGACCGCGCTAGTTCACCTAGCAAAATTGTTGTGTTTCATCGATTTGATTTGATGATCAATCTCTGTTGTCAATCTAAATCTGAATTCCACCGATCACTTCTAAATTTCGTAGCCTAACCCCTTTGTTATCTTCCTCGTTCTTTTTTCGGAGAAATGTCTTTACAGACGTCAATCTTCTTCAAGATCAATCTCCACCGCACAATCTTTCAACGTATGGCAATTTGTTTAGGCTTAACTCAGGCACACCTCCTGTTTATGAAATTTGATCTCAACCATGGATTTGTCCAAGATGCATGTTCACTTACTCTCTGTAATCTTCATCGAATTGATCACCGAAAGGATCAACTCCCTCTGCAACTTAGAGGTTATAACAAAACGAAGCCACATAACTTATACATAGAGTTATATGGAGTGAAATTACCTTAAAGATAGAATGAATTCATACTTCCACGGAGCCGTGTGAAGACATGAGGTCAATCAAAGCATATGCAAAGTCTAACTCTATGTTCTTCATTCAATTTATCAGAAATTCAATTACATACAGTGACTCTACTTCTTCACTCCTCGCTCACTCTTCTATGCATGTGCCTTTCATCCACTCATGATCTATATTTGAAACTCAATCCCATTTATAACACACTGCAAACCTATCAGATCTGAATAGCTTAGATCTGGACACCTAATAAAAGTAAACCTATCAACAAAGATTAATCCTTGAAGATTTCAATGCAGGGATCAAGGAGAACAATGGAAAATTGCCACTTATTACAAAATAAAACTAATCCTATCTACTAACATCGAACCCTATCCTTCTATAAGTGATTACATGGATTGCTGACTCAAAAACCAACGAATTTTGAGCTGGATTCTCCTGCATCAATCTCATATTCTATAATAATCACATGTAGTTCGTGCTTTGTTAGCTCTTCCAAACCATCTATGTCTTCTAGGATTGATGCTTTTGAATTAAAACTAGGTGTCAAGGTTCTCAGTATTTTTTGCACAATTGATTCTTCATCAACGTTTTCTCCAAGTCCTCTAATAGAATTTACAATCTCATCAACCTGAAGAAAGTAAGCTGAAATGTTTTCTTCTTCTTTCATTCATAGAACTCCAAACTGCACCAAAACAAGTTTTCAACTTATACTTTTTTACTATTCATCTCCCTCATAGATATTCTTCAACTTATCCCAAATTTCCTTGGTTGAAGTGCATTGCATGACTTTGCTAAATTCAAAATATTCTAAACCACATTGTATTGCATTTCTCTCCCTTGCATTGTATTCATACAGTCTTTTGTTAACTATATCAACTGGAGCTATTTTAGGAGCTTTGTATCCATTTCCAACCAACTTCCAGATGTTGACTCCAAGTGATTGCAGATATACCTCCATACTAATTCTCCAAAAAGTATAGTTTGAGCCATCAAATCTTGGGGCTCTGTTGGTGTATAGTCCTTACTGCTTGTCCATTTTTTTGCAAAGATTTATCTTTTAGTGGTTAAACTATTTTTGGAAACCTCACTATGATACCAATTGTTGAATTCTGATTTATATTGAGAGGGGGGGGGGGGATGAATCCATATAAAGCGTAGATTACATAATTTTCACTTAG
>LPNX010447374.1:436495-457341 GCA_001517045.1 Pseudotsuga menziesii
TTAACTTGTTGATTATAGGCACCAACATTTAAAGACTTAAATATTATGTGCAATCATTGACTTGTTAATTTTAAGGATTTACCTGAATCGATATCGGTCCTATTTGTTCAAGCTTCAAATTTTTGTAGTCAGGAACCAACCTGATTGAAGGACACAATCTCCTCTTTTTTTTTTTCCAGCATCGATTCCCTTTTAAGTATTATTCAGCACCAATTGAATGGAAGCACCAACTCCCCTTTTGTATTCTCCAGTACCAACTATATGGAAGCACAAAATACCCTTTTTATTCTCCAGCACCAATTGGAATGAATCTATGTATTCTCCAACACCAACTGGAATGAAGCTATGTTATGTAACCAAGTCCCATAAATAGCTTAAAAATAGCAAAATTAGACCAAAAGAAAGTAACCCATGCCTTATTTACGAAGAACAAATATGAATAACAATCCTCTTCAAGGGAGGAACCTGATTACACAAAGTAAAAAGTATATAAGATGAGACAAAATACCATGATGAATAACATGAAAATATATCCTTCCTATATATAGGAGACATAGGTATAAAATAACAACTAATAGGCCCACTAATAGATCTAATCCGATATCAATAATATGTAATACACCAACATATAGGGGGTAAAGTGCCATTGTATAGGGGGGAATGTGCCCAACATTTAGGGATTAACATGCCCCTCCCCTTCAGATAAGTGTTTTCCTTAACACTTGGGTAGTTGTGGATGAATATGTATGAAGGAATCATCTTCCCATGTTGAATCTACGGCTGGTATGTTCTTCCACTTGATGAGGTACTCAATAATGGCTTGATTTCATAGTTATTTGGTCCTTGCTTCAATGATTTGTTCAAGTTCCCATATGATTTTCATTTTTTTTAAACTCATTTAACTGTGATGTTGATCTAACTGTTGTTTCATCCTATTTTTGGACATCTTCAGTATTTGGAGAACTGCTTGCAAGTTCTCTATGTGATATGCCATTGCTTGAACTATATATTTTCCTTCTTCGAACCCTGACTGGAATATTATTTTATGTCCGAATTGGACTGATATAAATTTAATATTTTAGCTTTGCTAGTTCTAAAAATTTGGCTTGTTGTAGCTTGATGTGTCTCCTTTCTGATGTCACACGTTTGACCAAAGTCAGATGCTCCATTAATAATTTATTGCAAATATTCCAACACTTATTATTTTTGGTCTATCCAAAAGAAAGAACTTGTATGGTATGCTAGGTGTTCAATATTTTTTATATGACTCCAAAAAGTATACCACATATACCTTGTTCCATCCTCCTTTTTATTCAATAAGTCTCACTCAATTTGGATTTTTTAATGCCTTATATATGACTGTTTTCCCTAGAATACCTTTTTCAAACTCTGATTGGAATACTTTTTAGGGCCTACTTAGAACTAAAGTAAATCTCCTATGGGTCTGAAACTTTATCCTGTTGTACCTTGATATGTCCTTTTTTCGATGCCATAGGTATCACTTAATTCATATTCTTTAGAGGAAAGTTATTGCAAATGTCCCAACACTTCTTATTTTATATCCTTTAAGGAGAACAAACTTGTACGGTATGCCATGCATCCAATATTTCATATATGAGAATAAAAAACCTACCATAGGTACTCTAGTCTATCTTATTTTTGATGCAATATAATTTACCTAATTTGTATGCTCAAGTAAAATGTTATTGCAAATATCTCAACACTTCTTATTTTTGTTCTATCCATAAGAGATAAGTTGTACAATAGGCCACATGTCCAATATTTTGTATCTACGGATGAGAACCCTACCACAATTACTTTGGTCCATATTATTTCTGATGCAATATATCTCACTCAATTTGGATCTCGGATGCTCCAGATATACAAATTTTCCTAGAACACATGTTTCAGGATAGCTTTTGGGATAGTAAAAAACCCTAACTTCTTGAAGTTATAAATCATATCCTATAATGAATCAAGATCTGAAATTTTTAACACAAAATTTTCGGCCTGTTTTGGAAGTTGGTTCCTAATTTCATTGTCTGAATAATTGTAGAAAAACATTTATAGTGAAAATTCCAATGTCACTTGTTTTGATGAAACCAGTCCCAAGGAAAGAGCTCTTATATCAAATGTTACGCAACACCGTCCCATAAATAGAATACAAATAGAATAAAAAGACTAGAATAAAGTAATACATGATTTAATAATGAATAGTAGGGATGAATAGAAATTTTCTTTGAGGGAGTAACCTCCTTACACAATGTACTAAGTACATAAGACAAGACAAGATACAATGATGACTAAAATAAAAATATGTCCTTCTTGTATATAGGAGACAAAGGTGCACAGTAAAAACTAATAGACCCACTAATGGAACCAAGATGACATCAATAATATGTAATACACCACAATATAGGGGTAATACACCACTCTATAGTGGGAAATGTGCCTAGTATTTAGGGCTTAACAAGCTATAACTCGCTTACCTTGCCCCTTCTTGCCACTGTGAAAAGAAAAAAACTACAACAAAACTACGATTCACGGTCTTCTCTGATTTGCATATATTACATCTATGTCCTTTGAAATTTATGTCTTAACAATTTGTGATCTATGATTTCATCTCTTGTAATATCAACACTTTTCCACTTCTGTGTTCTAGGATATTTGTTATTTGCAATATGTACATCAACACCTCAACACTAATGCGATTTGCATCATTCACTATGAATTCTCATCGTACATCCTGGTATAGGGAATCCTTCTAATTTGTGCATTGTATTTTTTTCTTCTTCATCGATTTTGCAAAATCGTCTGTTCGTTGTATAAACTTCTTCAAGAACAGCAAGCCGTTGATACCCCAGAATTAGAAGCTTTCCAAATCAAAATATCATATCTTCTTCTTCTTCAAGCTTACTTCAATCCTTCCATCTCTCACTTATTTATTATCTTTATTTCTCAAGAGATTTTCCCACAAGTTGGGATTCTTTTCACTAGTGGTGCCCCACTCTCTTACTTATTGGTCAAGATAACCACTTCATTTCATCTTTCGTTAGTGTATCCCTTATTGATAATTCAACCTCATGGGGTTTTTCACATTTAAGTCTATTGAATTGGAGGTATTTGTGCACATGAGTCCCATATATTTGTGGTATTTACACACTTTCTAAAATTCCTTCTTCTCTATATACTTCTTTAAACTGGATTTCTACTCAATACTACCAATTGTGACATCTAAGTTTAAGACATCATGCTTTCTATTTGACATTCACCAACATGTTTCTTGTTTAACATCAACACCCATATTGTTTGTTTGGCATCATGCTTGTTTCTTGTTTGACATCATGCTTGTTTCTTGTTTGACTATCCCCTCTTATTTTCCTTCTAGTTATTGAAGGCTTAAGTAGAATGATTGAAAAGGAGAAGGTGGAAGGAAGGATGGGGGGAGCAAAAATATCTTCCTTCATAATAATTACTCACTTACATATAATAAATGATGTATTTGTTTTTCAAAAGGGATTTGTGCAGGAATGACAAATACATAAGGATATTTTTGATAAGTTTTGTAATTCTACTGGTATGGAAGCTAGTTTATCCAAGTCTAGTTTTCTAGAAAATGACATTGATGAGGGAACTTTGGCCCAAAATCGACTTTTGTTTCCTTACCATATTGAGGCATTTAATTCTGGTTTGAAATACCTTGGTTACCTTTTAAAGCAAAAATAATTACTTAATTAAGGACTGGATTTGGATTTTTTTAAAATATTGAGAAGAGGATTGGGAACTGGTATTTTAGATGGATGTCTATTGGTGGGAAATCAGTCCTTATTAAGTTTGTGCTTTCATTATATCCTGGTTTATTGCTTAGCATTATCTAAGATTCCAAAATCCATTTTGGACAGAATCAGAAGATGGATCTTTAGGTTTTTGTGGACGAGTAAGAAAAATGAGAGAGTTCATATGGTAAGTTCAGAAAGATTTGTCAAGCCCACGAAAATTGGGGTATGGGGAATACAAAATATTTTCCTTTTTGGTCAAGCTTTCGTTATAAAAATCTTATGGAGTTGCATGTTCATTACTAGCTTATGGAGTTTAGTGATTAAAGCAAAATATTTGAAAAAAATAACTGTTATAGAGTGGATTAAATCCAAGGATAAACAAGTTAAATGAGTTTCAAATATTTGGAATTGTTTGGACAATTCTGATCATGTTCTAGGGGATTGGTTGGTCTGGAGGCTAGGATATGGTAGGTATATTAGAGTTGGGAAAGACACATACAATGGGGGATAAAGGCACTATAAATTATCCCCAACATTGGTGAGTTTTCTTCATTATAAAGGTGTTGTGCATTTATCTCAAGTGGAAACTTCTATGAAAGTTTTGATATTAGTAAAAGGTGGAAGTAAGCACAGGAATTCAGACTGTAGGGGGGATTTGTAGTCGAATGGAACATGTATTTGCATGCTCTTTAGAGGAGTGGAATTCAACTCTTGGAATCTGAGGAATCTTCATCTTGGTCATGGGATGAGAAGAATATGAATCTAACTACAAAATTCACATACAAATTTTTTTGTAATTATTTAAATTTATTTTTTTTTAATTTTGTTTTTGATATATAAGTAGAGAAAAAATGGTGGTTTACCACGTTATAAAATTGGCATGTTCCTTCGAAAATAAAACTTTTTGTTTGGATAGCTTTTTAAAATAAAATACTTACCTGGGATAATTATTTAAAAAGCGGTGGAGTTGGACTAAACATTTACATTTTGTGCAATTCATAAGCTAATTTGGTTGATCATTTATTGATAAATTGTTCATTTACTAATGCATTATGGTGGGTGGCATATTTATCATAATTGGTCTTTACAATATTTTCTTCTTATTTTAATAAGTGGATATATGTTGTGAACTCTTGGAAAGAGTTTCCTTGTTTCACTTGTTGGGAACCATGGAAACATAGGAATGGTGTACTATTTGAGGGAAAATACAAAAATGATTTAAGACCTAGTTTTAATGGAGTTGGAGCCAATGGGGAAATTTTCAAAGAGAAGGAAACAAGGCAGGTGATAGGGGAGAGGGATATTATTTTCAATAGAGGTTTCCATGTAGGATCTTTTGATTTTGATTCTCAATGTAATGGCTCAAGCTGTGGAGTAGGGGATGTCTTGAAATTGAGCGATTCGAAGGTTTTTAATCTTAAATTAAACTGTGGTGGGGGGGTACCAATGCCCGGGGAGAATTACTTGAATTGTGGGGTCTCTTGTATTTTTCTCATTCTAAAAACATTGTATACTTGTATGTAATTGGTGAGTCCAAGGTGATAATTATTTGGGTTCTCGAAAAAAGTCAATTACAAGTGGCTATACTTGAAATATGGAAGAACACAATTAGGAGGCTCTCATTCTATTTGTCATGTAAAACCCTAATAAGAAGAATGTTATATTGTATTGTTAGAGAATTAATGCACCTTAGTACCATGGTCATACACCTAGGATACGTTTTCATTAGTCTTATGATATGTTATATGGTCCAAAACTAGGTTATGTTGGCTAGCCATGGTGTATTAGGTGTTTTTGACTCATAATTGCACCCCTGGGCTCTCTTTTGATCATTATGACTATTTATGCACCCTCAACAATGACAGATCATACCTTGGTACACTCCCCATCCCTTAAATCAGGAAAATTATTTGACCATAGGTGCTAGTGCATGTATTTGGTGGTTTTTGGATCTTCGTGTACATTTATTGATTCCTAGAGCCACTTCCACTCACCCATGTGCTCACCCACGCCTGTCCTACCCTCATTTATGTCCTAGCATGCTCCAGTCACGTCCACATAGGAATTCACGGCTATTTGGTATGGTTTGGGAGCTCATTGGTCCACCTAAGGGGGTTTTAAGGCCAAATCCTATCCTAGCACATGTATGCATCCATTATTCCTCCAAAGGATAACAATTTCTCCCTAATGTAATATAAAACTGATACACACATATTTACAAGTTGAAAATCATAATAAACTCATTTATTGACTACATTTATGTGTGTTAATTTCACTCTTTCTACTATTTTTGTGCATAATTATGTGCAATATCAAATTGTGAGAATCCACCTGGCTCCTAGATCCTACAGTGAATCAATTCTCACGTGTATTTTTAAAACATGTAATTTTTGCTCAATAAATAAAATGATATTACATTTGATCCCCACAAAAGGACAAGTTGGCTCCATGAGGAAAAGTCACCCAAAAAACAAGTATAAATAGAGGGGTCTCTCTCCTCTTGGGAGACACACTCACAACAATCAAGTTCAAGGAATAGGTTCACTCCAACTAAGAAGGATATTATTTTGGGTTGCATAAGACTTGGAATACATCTATCTCTTGATTTGGGGTTTGTCTAGAGTTCTTCTATCTTTTGTAAGAGATCTTTAACCTTCCTGTTAACAATGTGACATTGTACTTGGTTGAAGAATCTATACTAAGAAGTTCTGTTGGGTTTTTCCGCTTAGATGGTATTCCCAGGATAAATATTTGTGTCTACTGTTGAAATTATTTCTTTTAATGATTGTTATGCATGCAATGATTATGATGTGACATGTTAAATGAATGAAATTCTAACATAATTGCTTGTAAGCCAAAATTTTAACATGGTATCATAGTCGTGCTAAAAGAATTCCTTGCAACAGTAATAATAGATGCAACTGTTGGAGATTAGAGATCCTTATTTCTACATTTGCATATATCAAGCTCAGCCTTAGCATCATTGAACTCACCCTAGGAGGTTTCATCTTTTTGTGGAGACATAATTCAAATACAAGAATTTCCATTTTTTACCTAACTACTGTCGAATCAGGAAAACTAGGGCTTCCATTTTTTCCTGTTTTGTCCATAGATATGAGAGAAAAGAAGAATCAATCAAATTTACTTGTGATGGAACATATTTCAAATGGATCAAATTCTCCATTGAATAACTTTCATTTTTTACCTTCTTCCTACCAAGGTTTCCAGAACCAGAATTGAAAAGATGACAAGCGACACCAAGGTTGATGAGAATCTTGAAGGGGATGATAAATTCATAGAATGGAAGTATAAGTTGCTCCTCATACTATAATAAAATGACTTAGAAAAATATGTTGAGGAAGATGTTGCAGAGCCAAAGGGAGATGAAGTTAAGTCAAAGCACAAGAAGAACATGGTTAGGAAAAGAGAATCATTGCAGATTCTATTAAGGATCATTTGACCCTTCATGTATCATCTTCCAAGACTCCAAAGTAAATGTTTGATGCATTGAACAAGTTGTATGAAGGTAATAATATCAATCAAAATATGACTCTAAGAACTCATCTCAAGAATGTGAAGATTCAAAAATAAAAAATGATCTAGTCCTACTTCACCAGACTATCTCAAATCAAAGTACAACTTGAATCCATTGGAGATACAATTGAAGAAGTTGAAATAGTGATGACTAAATTAAATGGTATTTTAAGGTTTTGGGAATCATTTATTCAAGGAATGTGCTCCAGAAGGAAACTAACAAATTTTAGCAAGTTATGGGAAGAATGCACTCAAGAACAAGCTAGATTGGTAGAAAGAGAAGAAAAGTTGGGTAATGATGAAGATCAAGCACTAGAAAATCATACAAAGAAAGAGAAGAGTAGAAAAAAAGTTCATCCATAAAATAAGTTTCTAAAGTTTTAGAAGTCTCAAAGGACTAAAAGGGATTAATCAAATATCAGATGCTATAACTGCCAGAAGATGGGACATATTGCAAGAAATTGTCCTCAAATAGGAGATCAGAACAAAAAAGGAAGGAATAAAAGACATCATGCTCATGTTGCAGAAGATGATGAACTTGCTCAGAAGAAAGAAAAGGAATATGATTCAAGTGAAGAAGAACATGTGTTAATATCTGCTCTTACAGGTTCTTCCACTCATGGAAGTGACACATGAATTATTGATAGTGGTGCTTCTAAGCATATGAATGGTTACAGGGATTCCCTCTCAAGTTTGATTCAGAAGGATTCACCTCATAAAGTTAAGATGGAGATTATTATCAATATCCTATTAAAGGGATAGGAGAAGCCTCTTACAAGTTCAATTCCGGAAATCCCATGAAGATGAAGGGCATGCTATATGTACCTAGTTTGAGGAAGAACCTCCTATCCATTTCAACATTGGATAAGAAGGGATTCATAGTTTCCTTCGTTGATGGAGAATTTATCATGTGGAAAAAAAATACCATTGATGATGCAGTTGTGATTGGTGTTGAAGAAGGAGGAATATACAAATTGAAGGGACACTCAGATTCAACACTAGTACACATTACTATGAATCCGAGTGAGCTATGGCATAGAAGATATGCTCATTTGAATTGCAAAGCATTTTCGATTGTGAGAAAGGTAGTAACATGTTTGCCAGATATCCAAGTAGATCATGATGGTGTATGAAAAGGATGTGCACAAGAAAAGAATGTGAAGAAACCATTTCCAAGTAGTAACAGTAAAGCCAAAGGAATATTGGACATCATACATTCAGATGTATGTGGACTAATTTCAACCAGTTCATTAAGAGGGTATGTATATTATGCTTCATTTATTGATGATTAGTCTAGTAAAACTTGGATTTATTTTTTGAAAGCTAAAAGTGAAGTGTTTAGCAAGTCTAAAGAATTCAAATATCTTGTAGAGAATCTATCTGAAGAGAATATTAATATCTTAAGGCCAGACAATGGAGGAGAGTTTACATCAAAATATTCAGATCCTTCTATAAATAAGTTGGGATTAAGAGGGAGCTCACTACTCCCTACAATCCACAACAAAATGGTGTAGCAGAAAGAAAGAATTGAAAAATACTGGAAGTAGTAAAGGCTATGATACATGATCGATACTTATCGATGCAACTATGGGAGGAAGCATCTAGGACTGTTGTATATGTACAAAATATAATTTCTCACAATTTAGTTGGGAAGAAGACACCAGAAGAGATTGTTTACAGGAGAAAAGATAGAGATCAACCACATGTAGATATTTGGTTGTCTACTATATGTACATGTTCCAAAAGAGAAAAGATAGAAGATGGACCCTTCATGCCAGAAGGGGATATTTATTGGATATAGTGAAACATAAAAGGAATATAGGGTCTATAACCCTGGTTATAGACAATTTGAGATAAGTAGATATGTTACCTTCGATGAAGATGTACCATTTAGCATATCTAGGTAGACTCATGAAGAGATTGTAACTCCTAGAGTTGCAGAGACAAGTGTAGATGATGATTATGTAGAAGAACATGTTCCAGATGACCACAATATGGAAGAACCACAGATACCTATAGATCCACCTCGAGATATAATTTATTATAAGAGAAGAAAATCTTGGGATCAAGAAATTATTCAAGATGTAGAGAAGTATGGTGCATCAGATGGATCCTCTAGAGAAAGCAAGAGACCTTGACCATATTCCAGTTATGTATCATTGTTATGACATTATTGATGCAAAACCTTATAGTTGTGTAGAAACAACCGATAAGAAAGTATGGAAGGATGCCATGATCAAGGAATATCAATCTATTATGAATAATGATGTTTGGGATATGGTTCCAAGACCAAAAGGGAAGTCAATAGTAACATTCAAATGGATCTACAAGACGAAGCATGCAACATATGGCAGTGTTGAGAAATACAATGCAAGGTTCATGACATGAGGTTTATCTTAGAAAGAAGGTATGGATTATGAAGACACATTTTCTATTGTAGTGATATAAGCTTTGATTAGAGCTATACTTGTGATAGCTAAAAAAATGAATAGAAGGTACACCCGATGGACGTAAAGACAACTTTTCTAAATGGTGTAGTGGAAGAGGAAGCATATGTGGAGCATCCACAAGTGTTTGAGACACATGACATGAAGACACATGTATGGATACTAAAGAAGGCCTTGTATGGATTGAAGCAGGCACCTAGAGCATAGTATGGTAGGATTGACTATTTCCTAATGATCTTGGGCTTTACCAATAGTAAATTAGATTCCAACCTTTACTACAAGGTTTTGGATGATGGAAAAATGATATTAATGTTATGTGTAGATGACCTTTTTCTGATAGGAGATGAGAAGCTCATTGGTAAATGTAAGGTGAAGCTTTTACATAGTTTGAAATGAAATACCTAGGTATGATGCACTATTTCTTGGGATAGAAGGATGGAAAATACTAGATGATATTTTCCTGAATCAAGGGAAATATTCTATAGAGATCCTGAAGATATCTGGGATGATGGATTGTAAGGCCATGCCTACATCGATGATGACAAACCTGAAGTTTGAGCGATACTTCATTAGGGACAGTGGATACCACCATGTATAAACATGTGATTGGTTCGTTGATGTACCTAATGAATAGGAGACCAAATATATGCTTTGCTATGAACACATTGAGTCAATATATGGTTGATTCGAGACACGTCCACTTGATTATTGTAAATCATGTGATGAGGTACCTAAAGGGTGCAAATGACTATGGACTTAGATATGTTTCAAATTGTGAGATAAGAATGCATGGCTATGATGATTCAGATTGGGCCGATAGTGTCACCAACAGGAAGAGCACTTTAGGATGTTGCTTCAATCTAGGGTCGTTTATGATTTCATGGCTCAACAAGAATCAGACTAGTGCGGCTCTCAGTACGACCGAGGCAGAGTATATAGCAGGATGTTAAGCCAATAATGAAGCCGTGTGGCTTTGAAATTTGATTACATGACTGCTTTATCTTGAGTTAGAGGTGACTTGTATTTATTGTGACAACCATAGTTGCATAAATTTTTCAGAGAACCTCGTGTTTCATGACAAGTACAAACATGTTGAGATCATGTACCATTACATTCGTGATATGGTATAGAAGGGAGTTGTGAAGCTCCAGTATATTGCGATAGATGAGTAGATAGTTTATGTGTTGGCCAAGCCTCTGTCAAGGGTAAATTTTGAGTACTTCAGTGTCAAGCTTGGAGTGGTCTATATTGACTTCCCTTGTGAGAGGGAGTTATGTGTTACATATGCAATTTCAAGAGGTAGTAGCAGTGAGTAATCATTCATGGACTAGTCACCTATATTTTATGTGAGCTAAGTGAAGTCATGTAATGGCATAAGTTCTAAAAGGACGCAAAGACCCGTAAGCTCTGAAAGGACGATGCAACTGCACACACTAGTGAGATGATATATTGAGATCCTAAATGCATGATGTAATCAAAGGGCTTGCTCATACAAAACATATAGTGATGGATAGTTTCATAAAAAGGTCGACATGTAAATGGTCAAGTACAAGATAACAAAAGAAGCGTTGAATATTATGTTAGACGAATACCTTCCTTCCTGAGAGGGAATGTTGAATTAAGATGCAGCTTCAAAAGATATTCTTATTGTATTTTTCATGTAAAACCCTAAGAAAACAATGTTATATTATATTTGTAAAACATGTAATGTCGGATCAAGAAATACAATGGTATTGTATTTTATCCTCACAAAAAGACAAGTCGACCCCATGAGGAAAAGTCACCCAGATAACAAGCAAGTTCAACGAAGAGGTTTGCTCTAGCTAAGAACAAGACTATTTTGGGTTGTAGAAGGCTTGGAAGACATCTATCTCTTGATATAGTGTTTGTCTAGAGTTCCTGTATCATTTTGTAAGAGAGCTCCAAGTTTCTTGTTAACAGTGTAACATTGTACTTGGTTGATGAATCTATACTGAGAAGTTCTACTAGGTTTTTCTGTGAGAGGGTTTTCCAAGGATAAATCTTTTTTGTCTCTGTGTCTACTATTGAATGTCTTTCTTTTAATAATCGTTATGCATGCAATTATTATGATCTCACTTGTTAAATGAATAAAAGTGTAACATAATTGCTTGTAAGTAAAAATTCTAACAATATAAAGAGTACATTGTGGAAGCTCATTTTTTGTCTAAGCAAGCTCTAAGTATACTTTTATGGCACTAATAAAATCTTAGAAAGACAAATCAATTTTTTTTTTTTTGGTTGCGGGGGGGGGTGTTTTGCAATTTAGTCTTTGGAAAAGTGTATATCAGCCATATTTATTAAAGGCTGATTGTATTAAAACTTTAATATTCTCATTATGTTTGTACACCAGATTTATATGGTTTTTGGGAGAATTATGCTATTTCTGATATAGTGCTGAAGTTAATATTTTCTTGAGTGAGCAAGCCCAAAGCTATGTTTTATATAACATAGTTTTTTTTTAGGAAAATATAGATATTTAATTACACAAAATATTTTGAGTAGTTAAGTAGATAGTCCATAGACCTTTTTATTTGAGATAGATGATGAATAGATAACTGGTAGCAATGAATGGATAACTCATAAAAAATAACTGATACTTGATAAATGGATAACATGAAGAATAATATGTAGCATAACTCACTTGAACCACCGGTTTAACTAGAATAAATATTTCCAAATTGTCTTCCATTTCATAACTATCGCTCAACCATTTAATACCTATCTATGTGATCCAACCACAAACTATATTTAATATATATTTTATATGTAAAAAACAAAATTCTTAATCATTAAAATTATAAATAATTAATAATTAATAAAGAATAAAAAATTAATATTTTCTTTATAATATGATTCAAAGTAATTAATTATTCTCTTGGTTAGTAATTGTTATTTTATTTTTTATTTTAATTATTCCCTTTATTAGTATTTTTTTTATTATCAAACAGGTTTAGAAATAGCTTCAATATTATACTTAATTTATATGGAAATACATTTTAATTATTCCCCTTATTAGTATTTTTTTTATCAAACCGGTTTAGAAATAGATTCAATATTATACTTAATTTATATGGAAATATCAAACATTTTAAGATTACTTGCGAAGTCTATTTTACAATTGTTCAGGTTCATATACCTCTGGCAAAGTTGTGTTGTTGCTCTATCATTCAAACAAAGAGTTGCATGGGTTAAATGGACATTCTAAAGGCCTTTTTTATTATGAATTGTACATCAACCTCATGATGCCAGCAAATAATGGAGACCGTGGAAATACAGTCTCTGCAAACACAAGTCAGATACCCAAGTTCTTGATTGCATGCATCGTGTAGAATGCGAGTTATTAAAGATCTACTATCAAACCTAACCTAAGCCACACAATTTAAAATGCTTTGCTTTCAATGCCTGGAAGCTGCAAGTTGGAAGGCTAGTCCCAGCTTTGTTCATGCTTCCTATGAATTTAATCTGAAGACAACTTCACAATAGCAGAAGAGCCCAAGTGACTATAGCCAGAATAAGATAAATAGACCGTTTGGAACCTATAAAGGATACAGGAGAGGGAGTATTGGATGATGAAGAAGAGGCAGGGATCCCTATAGGAGATAAGTTGTCAACCTCATGAGCAGGAACAGGAGCTGGAGAAGGACTTGGAAGGCCAAATATGTCTTCTGGTAGCAGCACTTTCCCCATAGTGTAAACTGCTACAGGAGCTGTAACACGCACAGTGCCAGTGATTGGTGTGCTCACATAACCAGATGACACGGTCACAGCACCATGCTTTGCAGTGATATTTAGATTGTATTTTCCCCCATTGCTTCCAGTTGCCATTGTGTTGGCAGGGTTGCTGAAGTCCTGGAAATCTGTCAATGTATAGAACTTGGCAATGCAATGAGCCAACATCAATTCTTTCTTCTGATCAGTTGTCAGATTGGCCAGTATTTTCTTTGGGAGAGAAGAGAATGCAGAATCAGTTGGTGCAAATATTGTAATACCTTGCTCTGTGTTATTTGCCTGTAATTGTAGACTTGTAAGCAGGTCGCTAGCTACCAAGAGACTCAATAAAGTGTTGAACGGCCCAGCTAATGAAAGCAGATTTCTCAAATTGGTGAGGGCTGGTGCTGGTGCTGGTGCTGTTGCTGTTGCTGGTGCTGGTGCTGGTGCAGGTGCTGGGGTTAATGTGGTTGTTACTTTAGCTGACAGAAGTACCATGCTTGCATTCTCATGACTGTGGCTACCTGCTACTATTCCCACCATAACAATGAAACAAGCAACGATCTTCATAACAGTAGTACAGTTCTTCATTGTCACTCTGATTAAATCAACCAGACCACCTGATCAAACAATGAAATTAAACAACTTTAAACTTGAAGCCTATTCATTACCAGATCTTCTAACACACTACTCTACTAATTAACTATTTCCAGCAGATCAAACCCACTAAAACAATCTACATTAATGACAAAAAACAGTAGTACCCATCTCATCAATGTCAATCAAATTGTGTATAGGAATGAATAAGAAGCAGATTCTTCACCAGAGAGCCTAAACAATTGAATTTGAAGTGTGAATGAAAATCAGAAACAGATAGTATGTTAGATGCATGCATATATATTTTGGAAAACTACAAGATGAAATGGATTTATCACCCAGAAAAATTGATAATTTGACAAGACTGCTGCAATCCTCGGAACGATGAAGTAACTGCGCAGCACTGTACTTCTTTCATAAAAAGATTCGATTTGAAGATTGAAAGTTTTGGAGACTAATTTATACTAAGACCGTACTAATCAAGTTTTGCATGATTACGACGTAGTTGTTAGATGGTGTGCATGGGTGGGTTGTACTCATCAACCAATTTCCTGTGACTTATAGTTTAAGTTGCTTGGTAATGTCAAATTTAACAATTCAAATGGAAGGAGAAAGCCAGCTCAGGGATTGGAGTAGGTGTACATCAACTCTATTTTTTAATTTTCTTTTGCATTTTATTGATGTTCTAGAGGTTGAAATTTTACAATCTGGGCTGGATAATTAAAGGTTTTAATCTTCTTAGATTAGGGAAGATGAGAGAAGTGTATTATCAATATTTATTTGGTTTTTAAATATATATATGTTTATATGTGATAATTGGTAACTGAAACATGGATAAAGATTTTTTAACATTAGTTTATGGTTAACATTTAACTTGTTGCTCTTAAGAGGCCCATTTTACTGCCCAGTAAGAGGAGATGTGTAATTCCTTTTGTGGTCACCATAGAGTTGACACTTGTCATTTATAAGAAATAAAAAAATATTATAAAATAATAAAAGTGAGCTCGAATGGGAGTTAAAACATTACAACAGCATATATATATAAAAAACACAAATTAGATAAATTGGAGATGCACATGAACAAGATTTTAAAGTAAACCAAGTATTCCCATAAACCAAAGTTGGTCTTAATGGAGTTAAATCATCATCATCATCATCATAAAAATACACAAATTAGATAAATTAAAATGCTTCGTCAACATTTACACTTTAACAAGACATTTCCATCTCAAGAGATTTGATTCCTCTTTACTCTTGCTAAATCCTTTTAAGATAGATATATATTGATAACCTGTAACATTCAACAATAACAATATTAATTTGTATGTAATCACATTTTTCATATTATTTTCATCTTACCTACATAATTTTATGACCACCAGAATTGTGAGGCCGATCCCATTGTTTTCCAGATTTAGATGCTATTCCTTGTATGTCCATTTCGTCGTGTTTATTCTTCCTTTGGTGTTGGTAACTGTAGACATCGATCAAACAACCCGATGCTTATAAATCACACAAACACTTAATGTTAGTTGTTTGCTTTACTACATTTCAATTATTTCACTTATTATAGTTGGAAATGAAAAGATTTTCCAAGTTCCAATCCAACACAATTATAGAAAGTCGACCGAGACTGCATCAATCCCGTTGGAGGAAAAAAATATGGATCGTAAGCGAAAGTGACATTGAGTAAAAATTCAAGTTTAAGATTGACTTATAAACCGAGAGGCCATTAAATTTAAGGTGATCATTTGGTTAGAAGAGTTTTTCATGCCTTTATAGTATACTTGAGGATTTAGGTTTTTCTTTTAAATTAATTATTCTACATAGTATTTATTCCAATTTTATTATCCACTTTAAAGTATATATATATATATATATATATATATATATATATATATATAACTTAGTACTTTATAATGGTGAGGGGGTTCGCATTTTATCAAGAAGATTTATGTAATGGTAGTCTTTCTTTAAGTTCATATGTATAAAAGTAGATGTTTTCTTAGAATTTTGGTATAGATATAAGGTTTTTTTTTCTTTTGTTATTTGATATTCTTTCACTTTATTTGGGTTTTTTAAATTAGATATTTTCTTTCAAGTTATATTAACTTTTGTATATGCATTTGATTTGGAGACGTGTTGACTATGTTTACTAATAAGAAGACATTATTAGACATCAAAAGTTTTGTTTAAGATAATGTTTCATTCCTTAGGATACAAAAAATCTTAAAGACCCAAAACCTTAACCCTAGGAAATGATTTGGAAAAAGAAATATGGGTAGTGAAAAGGCTAATGGATATGTCAACTCCCCCAAAGTCGCAAATTTTACATACAAACTCCATTTAAGGATTTCCTTGGATCATTGCAAAGATCAATTCATGTTCTCCGAGTTTGGCAGGCCACACAAACAAATATTGCACAACCTATGTTAGTTTCCAAAAATTTACACAAAAAAATCTTGGAAATGCATAGGAAATTCGAGACATGAAAAATGATTTAAGTTAAATTATCAAGATGTGGAACCATTCCAAATCAAAGGAACATGTGGGTGTCCATCGATATCCACCTTGATCAATCATCCCCCCTTAGGAATAAATGGTCCCTATTGCATCAAGTTCCTCCATCATTTGGGGAAACTTTTAATAAATTTAGCTCTTAGTCAGCTACTTTCCTTAGTGAAAAAGCCACCCTATGTTGAAAACCCAATAGGGTTGGATGTTTGGTTGGCTAGTGCATTACCTCCTAGTGTCTATGATCCAATTGATTATATCCTATTAAAAGAAATCAAGACTGAGTTTTGTAGGGGCCAAGCGCTTGGCCACCAATAAGGTTTCCAAGAGAGGTGGAAAACGTGGTTGAAAAAACTCCAAACATTAAATACAAGGTGCAAGCCATGAATATTCAATATTTCCTAAAACCTTTGTGAGGTTGTAAGGGTCATGTCTAAGTTGGAAAAGCATTCTATATCATCCCGTGAGGTGCTCTTTTTCAAAATGCAACCATACCTTATCTCCCACTTGAAACTTATGTGGAGCTCAATATTGATCATGGCACTTCTTGTACTTGGCATTGGATTTCTGCAAAATATCATGAACCTTTTTTTTGCATGTTTTGGACTAGTTCTTCAACAAATTTGGCTACTTAATCAACCTCAATTTAAACATGGGTGGATTCTTCTGTTTGGATGCAACGTGTAGCACCATGTCAACCTCGACTAATGGTTGGAATCCCAAGCACACCTAAAAGTGGTTTTAGACAATAGATATATGAACAACTTTGTTGTAGTTATCCTTACAAAAGGAAAGTCCTCATCACATGTACATGGATGTTTGGATTTGTTTATTCTCAAAATATGAATGATCATATTTTTTACTACTCTATTTTTCCATTGGTTTGGGGGTTGAAGGTTACTAGTTGATTTGGTCAGTTTGGTGTCCAATCATCAACCACGACATGGACCAAAAATAACTCATTAACCTAATGTTTCAATTTTACAGAATGGTCTATGGGAACCCAAAATGAACCCAAACATACTCTAACTAGAAGAGATTCAAAATGGTATTTGTTGTGATGTTATTCTTACAAGGTTCAAAAATGGAAACCTCAGGGAACTAATCAATAACCGAAAATACACAAGTGTTTCCATGGTTGGGTTAAGGCAAGCCTAACATGTAGTATGTGAAGACGGAATCTAAAGGTTTTTCTGTGATAGGTAGAAAATTTTACAACCCTTTCTTCTTGATGGTAGGTTTGGCAATGGCGTGGGAAATGCAATATTTGATATACTTTCCCATGTCATGTTGGAGCTTTGTCTTGTAGAATATTTTTTGTAACACTATCACTATATTCTCCATGCCAAAGTTCACTACCATCCAACTATAATGCATCTCCCAAATAAATTTCCCATGCTCACTTAAAGGAACTTAAAGATGGTCTAGAGTCAATAATAAGGTTCATCCTTACAAATGAAAGTATGAGACTCAGTTTATGGTCATTGTCATGCAATTAATCCCACCCGAAGGTCTTTTTTCCATAAGATTCGAGGACTATAATTAGCACTACAAATGAAGGTCGACCAATTATGCAAAACACAATGTGATTTTTGATACACTTCTTTTACTTGATTTTTAGGTGGATCTATTGGAAGTATGTGGACCACTTATGATGTTGGTCATTTTGTAACTTTCCATACATTTTCATGAACTGCAATGGCTTGTGATCCCGTGGATGATCATATTCTTCCCTAAGATGTCATGTTTCCATTGGCAACAAGCCTGTATAAAAGAGGGCATATCCTCATAATAGTTGGGGTACTTGTGAATTGCATTAGAGACTATCTGGTTGTGATATGCCACTGCATGTACATATGGAGTGAATATTGCAATAAAAACATAATCAGAATATTTATCTCAGCCTTGAAGGGTTGTTTCAAGTCTATAAGGGTGAGTACTAGTGCCAAAAAATGATGATGTTTCAAATCCTCAAATTCTTTCTATTGTGACTCACACAGAATGAAATTGGTTTTTCCTCCACCCTTGTCACTTGTATTAGGGGCCAATTGATATGAGATAAAACTAACATTAACTTGCAATAAAATTTAGCAAGGCCTAAGAAACGACAAATCTCTATTAAACACAACAGGATTTGAATCCGAATTCTGACGTCATCTGACATTTCGCACGGATGTGTCGGACAACAATCACTAAAAAGAATGCCGATAACAAAATATTTATATCGCCGTCGAATATCCGACACAAAGGCATCGGATTTCCGACCCATTTAGTGTCGGTTATCTGACACTTCCGTGTCAGATCTTCGATGATCTATGAACCCAATAGTGTCAGTTATCCGACCCCTGAGCGTCGGATATCCGACGGGCTGTATAGGTTTTTTTTTTTAAGTTAAGGTTTACATGATTTTAAATTTTATGGTCCCATACTTTCAACGGTAACTATGTTCAAGGTGTCGAATATCCGACGCATGTCATTATAAATATAAATATTTTTAAACATTTCGACATGTTTGTTGTAGAAGCGACGGACGATTTGCAAAAATTATTTGTTCCTCGATGGACGTTTTCAGGAATTGTTTTATTCTTCAACGGGCGGTTGTGGGAATTTTTTTTTTCATCAATAGACAATTTGCCGGGAATTTTTTATTCTTCGACTTCTCTCCATTTGACAAAATGTTGATGTGTGGAACTTGATTTTTTAAGACAACCGGTTATATTCATTAACGAAGTTTATGACAAAATGTCAAATAGATTAAATATTCCGGATCCAAATGAAGACAACTGACAATTGCTTGCTAGACTATGGGATGCAGCGAAACGAAGGGGTGATGGAAAATGTTATTGTCCATGTACTCAATGCAGGGGATTTAAGAGGAGAAGAATATTGATCTCAACAGCCACAAAACATTGCATGGAACATGGACACGCTGAGGGGGGGAACGAATATCGTCCATTTGTAGGTTTAGCATTATAAACATTATTATATTCATTTTTTTGGTAATTGTATGTATTTTTTTTTCATATATTAATGTATATCTATTGATGTTTCCATGTATTTATATTAAAGGAAAGACACCCTATAGCATGTCATCCAAAGAAAGTGCTTTCAGAACAAGTTTAGGATCAGGATCATGGAGCGCGTATGTTTAATGGAGAACAAGTGAATGATCATATTGAACAAGATGATCATGCCGATGATGTAATTGAAGATGATGGTACAAATACATTGATCCATGATTCATTTAACGTTAGAATGGATGATGACGATGATGTTGATAATGAAAATGATGATGACTTTGATGATATTCATGATATACCTCTTCTCGATAAGGCATATGAACCCCTTTATGAAGGCTCCAAAACAAATCTTCTCTCTACTATATTGTTGATAATGAACTTGAAGGTTATGAATGGTCTTTCAAACATTGCAATCACATGGATGCTAAGGTATCTAAAATAACCCATCACATATATAGGATTGTGATAAAGTTTATTTGTATTCCTCTAATAATTGTATTGTTAACTCATTATTGATCATTGTACGAATGAAGCGTGTTTTGTTAATATTATTTATTTATTACATTAACAATTTTTTTTTTTGTAGCTTGATAGCTGAATTTTTGTTGCCACCATCAAATATTTTACCTCGCACATATCGAGATTTATCTTCCATCATGAAAGAGATTGGAATGCATTATGAAGCAATTCATGCATGCCCCGATGACCATGTTATATATTATAATCAGCATGAATTTGCAACAGAATGTCTGGAATGTCATGTAAATAGATATCGTATAGATAAAGTAACAAAAAAGGTGCCTCAGAAGGTTCTTCATTATATTCCCATCATTCCACGTTTGCAACGACTGTTCAGGTGCAAAAACATAGCGCAATTTATGGATTACCATGCCAGGAATAGAAGTCAAGATGATGTTATCCGAATGCCTGTCGATGGTACTACTTTTAGAGATATTGAGGAAAAGTGGCCTCACTTTAAAGAAGAACCATGTAATCTTAGGATTTCTTTGGTAGTAGATGGTGTTAATCCATTTGCATAGATGAAATCCATTTACACGATGTGGCCTATTTTTGTTATCAACAAGAACATTCCTCCATGGTTGTCAATAAAGAGGGAGCACATAATGTTGTTGATGATTATTCCAAGTTTTATTGACGAAAACTATTTTATTTATAATGTAGTTGTGGCATCTCATTTGTCGTAATATGTATCTTAATTTCATATA
>LPNX010447377.1:0-67957 GCA_001517045.1 Pseudotsuga menziesii
TAAGGGAGAGGCCCTCTGATAAACCGGTTGTGACCGTGTCAAAAAATACTAAGGGATTTTGGTTCCCTAATGGATAACAACTATGTCTCACGTGTAAACAAGCGAGGGGTGTTATTGGAAGCCTATCCCCCCGATCCTACCTAACTACAAGATTCTTTTGTGTTCCTCAAATGAGGTTATAGTGTTGGTTGAGTTAAGTAGATTTTAGGTCTCACTTTGAATTAGGGGATAGATTGTGTGCATGTGAGGTTATGAATCCAAAATAGTTACTCAATAACAATAACAATGTAGAAAAAACTTTGAAAAACTTTTACCATGCAAATTTTTTTTATTTTTATTTTTATTTTTGAAATAAATGCTAAAAATTTTCTAAACAATTCTGTAAACAAGGGACAGAAATGGCTGTAGGGCTGCAAGTGGTACAAGTGGCTGTGCTAGTGTAGGAAAAATGGAGGCAAAGTGGCTGGGTTTCAGTGCGGAAACAGAGGCAAAAAACAGTTCACGGACCGCGGGTATGGGGCAGACTCGCGCGGTCGGACCGCGGATTTGAAGGCCACAGGCGCGGTCTAGGTCGCGGGATTCAGGTTGATAGCGGCAGTCGGAGCGCGACTGTGTTATGAACAGGCACGGTCGGATCGCGACTGTGGGCTGAAAAAAAAAACACGGTCGGGGCGCAACTGGGAAAGTTCAAAAACGCGTTCAGGACGCAGGAAAATGGCTGACAGCGGCGGGCTGGTCGCAGGTTAGGGCCTGAAATGCGCGGTCGGGCCGCGACTGCGGAAGAAAAAAGTGCGGTTTCCGGCGGCCGAAAACGACAGCCGAAAGTACAGTACGGAAAAATAAAATTAAAAAAGACAGCGGAGTTGCCAAAAACTGTAGCTAGGGTTTTCACCCTAGCTTGTGCGAATGAGCACCTACTAAGGAATCTGGAATCCTTGGTAGCAGTTCAATGATGTGTATGAATTAAATAAAGATAAACTGAAACAAAGACTAATCTAAATACGTTCTTGGAGCTAAAGCAGTAAAAAGTAAATAACATGAAACAGAAACAGTAAAGAAATGAATGATGATTGTTATTGATATTACCTCCAATGAGGAGGTTGATGGAGTCCGTTGCGCTGGTCCGATGTCGGTGGCTTTGAGCTCCAAGCTGCTTCTTCTCCTTTTCCGGTGGTGGAAATGGGCCAAAAGAGTTCTCAATGGTGAAAGTAGCTTGATGGTAAGCTAGGGTTTCGAGAATAATTTCGACAGAGGCAGGATGCTTATGATAAAAATGGATATGAAATGAGGGGTCTCCACCACTTATTTATAGTTTTTTAGTGGTGGAGTGCTGGCCCATGGTTTTGGAAACCATGTGGTTTAGGGCAGCTTGTTTAGGGTTTTTTCCTCCTTTTCCTCATTATTTTATATTTTTTCTTCCCTTTTGGGGATTTTGCTATTTTAGAGGAATTTTGGACATTTTTAGAGGAAAAAGGGGTTTTTTATCCTTTTGGAGGCGTTTTAGGCCTTTTGGAGGCTTTTTAGATGGTTTTATGGCCTTTTAGAGGCATTTTAGGCCTTTTGGAGGCTTTTAGTGGGATTTTCAGGGAAATATGGTAGGAAAATGGACAAATGAGCCATGTAGTGGGGTAGATGAAGTAGTTAACCATTTTTGGGTGTTAACACCGGACAAAGATTCTTTGTTCGGACTTCAGAAGACCTTCAGAAGTACTTCTGGGAAGTGCTTATTGTACTATATCACATGTTCATACCCCATTGGGGAATTGTAATAAATGTTCTAGCATGATAGTGTCTATAAAAGACTCGGTCTCTTAGACTTTATTTATCAATTCGATCAGCCCAGGGTGTTTTTTCCCTTGGTTATTATTGTTTGTTGAATAAACGACTGATAATTTATGAGTTTTTCACTCCACAGTGGTGGACGGCTTGGCATTTAGGCCTATTGAGGTTATCAGAGTCTATGTGTCAATGTATAAACATGCTAGGCATCATGGTCGAGTCATATGAACATGTCTAAGTCCCCCTAGGTTTTTACAATTTTTTCAATTTTTAATTTGTTCAGTGTTTTTTATTAAAATTTAAATTTTCCAAAACTTAGGCTATTTTTTAATAGTTTAATTGGAAAAATTGGTTTTGTAATAAAAGTGGGCCAAATAATCAATTTCAGTCATGTAGGTGCTCATTTTCAAGCTAAGAGAACCATGTAAACCCATGGACCCACTTTTTTCATGTTTTGAGTGATTTTCCATCACTCAGGTCAGAAAACCACAAAAATTCAATTATTGATTATTTTAATTAATAAATTGATGAACAATGGAGCAAATCCAAAATCCTAGATCAGTGGATTCTCAGCTGATTTGATTGAAATCAGTCAGATCTGAACCAGATTGACTGGATCTGACAAATCCTTGACTGAAGGAGGTGATCTGGACATATCCAGAGTTTATCTTCAGCATCCTTTATGGGGAATTATACCCTCTCTCTCTCCTCCACATGCGTGGGCTATCCTAGAAGCTCTGTGGATTGATGTGTCAGTCTGTGGGTTGATGTGTCCGCTCAATCAGCCCCCTGATTGACAAGTAGGCTCATTTCAGCTTCAGATCGGCATTGATGGTCTCTCCTTTAGCTGCAGTGGTCTGTATCCTTGGGATTTGTGCCCCCTGGGCTGGATCTCCTATTTTTTGTATAAATAAAGCTTAGGTTGCCTCTTCCAAGCTAGTTAGAGTTGGATTCAGGAGCTATTGCTGTTGTAATACTGTGTAATATCTTTTTCTATTGGAATAAAGTGAAGCTTTGGAGGCCAAATCTGTGTAATGCTTTCATATGTGTGGATTTAACACTGTCTTCTAGCTTTTTACCGTTGGCTTTCTCTCAATTTCTACATCTGAATCATGTCTGGCTTAATGATTTAGCTGAATCAGTAGGAGTATAGTTGGGCAAGTAATATTACTTGTTTTTCAACATCTCATAGTATATATCCTTAAATATTCAAATCATACATGTTTAAATAATTTTATTTGCATGTAATCCCTCTCTTTCTTCATATATTTCTATCTAGATCTCATAAGGTTTTGTGGAGGATTATTTGTTAGTTTTCAGGTAACAGGGGTTGGATGAACTGTGGATCTATATTGAATCCAATGGGCATCCAAATTTTTTTTGAAGGCATTGTCCCTTGGCATTCCACTAACTAGTCTTTTTTGTAGATCCATTGCCCGACAACAAGCGCTCTTCCTTTCCTCTTCCTCCAAATTTCTTCAAAATCAGTCTGGTTACTTGTTTTGCAGCTTTAAATTTTTTTAGATATATCAATTTCATATTTCATCTTACATAGATATTGCTTCCTTAAATCTCATAAAACTATATGTCATTCCTAAAGAAAATTTACAAGCATTCTGGATCTAGTTTTAGGGAAAATTGTCATTTTTCAAGGCCGTGAAAGTAGATCTAAACCTTGTTGAATGCATGGTTGTTTCATTAGAATATAAAATTTTATATTCAGCAATTTAATTGCTTCATATTTTATTCCCCCAAATCAGGCCAAGATCCCAAGGAAATCTTTCTTTCCTTGGTTCTTTTTCCGCTTCTTTACAAACTAGTTTTTACTTAGAATTTTTGGGTAAATGGTTTATTCATACAAAAGTAATTTCAAAGTAATTTTGGGTATATTTAACTATTATAGTATTTATATTTTTTATCATGTGTAACAGAAATCATTTTTGGACCATTTGAAACCCCCTAGGGGGTCTCCGTCTTCCAAAAATTTCAAATTTTTGCAATTTGTAAACCTTTGGTCTCATTCCATATAAGGACCAGATGGATTAATTTTAGTTTTATTATATTTTAACCAATAATAATAAAATAAAATATATTTTTAGTAGGCTCTTTCGATCCCGCTCCCCATCCCCCCAAGGGGGATCTACGTCCGTTTCACTTTTTTGCATTATTCCCTTTTTTCTTATCTAGTTTAATACTGACATGCAGGATTTTATACTTTGATATAATTTTTCATTATTACATATCTTAATTTCAAAAGTAATCATACTACTTACCCCACGACTTTCCGATTGACCCGCAAGGGGAAAGAGATGCGTGGTAGGACTAATTAGAAAACCGGTGTTGTGTATCTTTGATTCCATTTTCATTAATTGTTTTGTTAGTCATAATAAATTCAACCCCTCCTTGATTTCCTGATTGAGGTGACTCCACTTGGATCGAAAGAGGTTCTTGGAGGGTTTTCTTTTTAACAAGAACACCTATTTTAAAATTTACTAAAAATAACAAAGAATCCAGTGTGTATGCTCTGTACTTGGCTGCGGTTCATCCGATAATTCAAGCTGCATCAAAATAACTTGAGTGACTAGAATAATTAGGATTCAATCTCCCCAAATTGACAAACCATCAGGTGAAAATCCAATGCCTCGATCAAACCATTACGGTGGAAAAATACCCAAAGGAAGCGAGAACTCCTGAAAAGTGACCTCAGGGCGCTGATCACTGTTAGACCTTTGAGTGCATTATGAACAACAATCTCATAGACTCCATTCATCCCACATATTCGTTGCGGGCTGTCATGACAGTTTATCTTTGGACATACTTCAAGCACCCCCTGGGTATATCTGGAGTCCCCTCACCTAAGATAAATTACTCATCTTCTTACATTAATTTAAAATTAACCAAGATACAATTGCACAACATTCATTCCAGCACTTGCAAGCACTGTTAATTGTTTTTCGACTCCATTTTCAAGGCACTAGTCAACTGTTTATTTATTTCAATCTATATGTGATTAGGTGTCATTTTCATGCTTACTTGTGATTATCTCATCATGTTATTTGTTGTTTACAATTTTTAAATCGAAACTCCTGAAAAAATTACTCTTTAATACCATCATCATACTAAATAATTTTTCCTTAGTAACTTAATAGGGTCTACCCCCCTTGGCTTTGTAAGGAGTTGAGCCTAGATGGAGGATTCAAGAACAAGGTGACAACCTTGACTCGAGACTTGCCCCCAAGGACACATTGAGTGGCTTGAAGATTTCTTCCATGTAACCCAGGTGTGTGAAAGGTGGCAACATGCACCACTAGGTTTAGCAAGCCCTCTTAAGCTCCATTTCCACTTCCAAACATCCCAAGACCAACAACCACAAAATATAAAATAGTTAACAAGATCTGGGGTTTGACAGAACACCACCACAACCAAATCGGGTATGGAAATTGGATAGCACAACTTCAGCTAAGCAAATCGACTTCCAGATTCGTTTATGGCCCTAACGTGGCCAAAACGACTCAACAACAACTCACAGCCAACCCAAATACATGTAGAAGAAAACCATGACCTCTCATCCTGCATAGAGGGAAGAACACAACCTCTATTGTGAAGGGGGTAACACACAGACCAAAACGATCAAAAGAACAGAGCCAGGAATGAAGGAAAAACAAATCGTGAATGTTTTCCTATGCGTGAGGAAAATAGAACAACCCCTGCGTGAGGATGGAATACGGGTATCCAGCTCCTACATGAGGAAAACAAATGACATCTCCTCTGGGGTTGCATGTGGTCAGGAGCTAATAGCCCTGCCAGACTAACATTGTCCATGTAGACGTCTTCCCAAGGCAATAACTACCCACAACCAACTCCTACTGAATTAATTCGGTTGGTAGATGAGGAAAGGGGGAAAAGGGGTGAGTAAGACAAAACGGATGGTTGAATTCTAGATGGGTTCACCTCTTTACACATGGCTATTCCCCAATGGCTCCCACGAGTTAGAAAATCCCCCCACCTTAACCTTAAGAAATCATTTCGTTTTCATTATCGTTGCATCGACATAGCTACTTGTAGGTTTTTTATTAATTTTTCATACACACATGATGTCCAACATTTTTACGTGCATGGCTAGCACAAAATACCATCAGCATCACTTCCAATCATTGAAACACAAAACGCTAATTCATGGTGGGGCCTTTTCCTTTAACTCCACACCATTATTAATTACAATATCACATCATATACCTTTTAATGCAAATGGGGTCAAAACCGATGTATTACATCATGTCAAAGGCAAAAGTGCAGACATATGAGTACGTATACCAGTCGGTCACAACTACAAATATTCATGGTTAAATTGGAATTTAAAGACAAACATCTACAACATCCATTCACTAATTTGGTAGTTACAAATACTCTCTATTGGGATGAATGAGAGGTACGCTTAATACTTCATTCTAGTATGATTTCCATGTCATAAAAGAAGTCTTTGTTCATGATTTTAGTGTCATAAGCAATGTATAGGAAGCTTATCTATGAAGAACAACTAGGTAATGTGCATGGAGGAAAATTGGTACAGCTGTCCCAATTGTGCATGTACCTATGTGAGAACGTCCTAAATTGGGAAGTTTAAGTTGTCCCAATTGTGCATAGTTACATGTGAATAGGATATATTAACATTGGGAAACAACTAGCTTCAATAAGGATTTCCACTACTTATTCAATATATCCAAAGTTCTATTTGTAAATGGTCAACAATACTTACTCCAAGGTTGCCCACACTCCCTAAGATTTTTGGGACTAAATGCAAGACTATTTTTTTTAGGAAATTTAAAGGTTTCCCTTGTGCACTTTTAGTAGACTAAATTACTTAAGGTTTCTTTGATATGGGATAAATACATTAACTACTTAATTTAAATATTATTTTCTAGCAAATACAGTAATTAGGCCCTAATATATCATGACTCTAAAGGTGTTATATAAATAGGGTATATACAAGAAAACCACTCTTTAAACAAAAATATAATCAAATACGCTAGGAAGATAATTAAACAAAAATGACAAATATATTATATGTGTTAAAAACGTTTCAAAAACTATTGATAATAAAGGTTGTTCTACATTGGAGCAAAAAACATTCAAACATAAGAACATCCGTGAAAAAATTAAAAGATGTTTGTCCACCAACAAATAATCCTTTTTGATACATGAAAGGAATATGCAAAAAAAAGATACTCTTACTACCAATACACACTATAATATGCAATGGATAAATATGAATCCTATTAAAGAAAAACAATCCAAGGAATTTTCCAATATAATATCCCAAAATAAACCCTAATGGGATTTCAATTAACACTTGTTTGCAGAGTAAAATGGTGCATCTATTACAACAATATTTATGAAAAAAAGTTGGTCCAAACCTACAACAAAAATATGGACTAAAGTTGTTTAACATAAGCATATAATTACTACCCATTCAAAGCTTCCAGGATGATAGAGACTATTAAATCAATGGCTTATCTACACCTTCCTGGCCACTGCAAGAGGAAATTCCCTCTAAAGCCAAGGACAATTCCAAGAAAGGAAGAACAATGTCAAGTGCATCAAAGAGATACTATAAAAATAGAGGGTTATAGTGTGAACCAAAGCTATGGAAATTCCAAAGTATATGAACTTTTCTCAATGGATTTAAGTATCCAATCAAACAACGTAATATGTATACCATAGATAATTACCATGAATAACATACATTTACAAAAGAATGATTGTGAACAAAAAAATATATACAGTGTGTAGGGGGTTGAGCTGGGGGAGTGGGTTGCTTAGGTTGTAGGTGTGGTTAAAAATGTGACAAACCCTTTTATATCCCATGATCTTATTAAGAATAAAATTTGTCATTTAAGTAGGGAATATCCTTCTATTAATAATTTTGAATGTATTCAAAAGCTTGATCAGCGTATAATAGAGGTGGAGTACACTTGGAATAAAGAGTAATTGTCTTCAGTGTTCTCTTCTATGAATATTTAGCATTACCTTATTTTTAAATTAATTTTCTTTTTTCTACTCTCTTGATCCTATTTTACTGCATCATCAGCCATGTTGGCCTAAAAAAAGGAAACATTTGGATTTATGCCATAAGAATGCATAACCATGGGTGCATCATAATTGAGCAAGGAAATTAGTTTTTCAGTACAACCTTGATCCAGGTTGATGATATAAAACTTACATAGAAATATAAGAAGTAAAAGTTTCAGCTTAACCTCCAAAATCTGCCTCAAAGAGGTATCTTCATTTCAGGCATTCAGGTCCTCATACTACTCAAGGAGTCATTGATCCTTAAGACTTGAAATTAACCTATTCTAACCTAAAGTACCTCCAGAAATAATTTATTCCTTCTAATAGTAATTTATGCTTTCTAATCAAAGGAAATATGCATCATTGAGAAATGCATATTTAAGGTGAAATGTTATAACTTGTTTTCATGGTCAACAAAATATCAGTCCTCTAATATACCCTTGAATCCAAGATAAATTTATAGCTTGTATTCATTCACAAATAGAAGAGCATAGATATAATGGAAGCTACAATTTAGTCTTTGTTCAGTATTATTAGCTAAAGTATCATAAAGACCGACAAAAATGTACCCAAGCCCTTACATAAACAACGATAACAATGCACAAGAAATAAAGAAGTAATAGCAATACTAGTAAATTTAATCACTAGTTAACACATAACAATAATAAAGCTAGTCTAGAACTGTTTGGATCAGCATTCTACTCAGATACTTTTAGGTTCAGATTTTGTCACTAAAAGGACAAGTCACCAAAGGAACATATGACACACCTTGACAGAGAGTATGTTAGAGTGTTGTATGTTGAGGTTAGATACATATAGTAGAAAGAAAGATATCTCAGTCGATATGTGTGAAGACCCTAGTAGGATAGTACCAGTGATCTTTAGCCCAAAACATAGCTAATCAACCTTAAAATATCACAACTCCCTCTAGCATAATTAACACCAAACAAGTCATGTAAAACAAGGTAAGGTCAAATTAACCATGGCCTAGCTAGGAGAGGTTACAACAATCCACTTTAAGGATGAGGGAGGTCATCATAGTCCATGGCCCATCTAGTAGATATACACATAGTCACAATCCATTAGTATACACCTTACATGGTCACAAATAAGGTTTAGCATCCCCAGAGGGATGATGCCAAAGCTAATAGTCCAAGAGTATCCCATAGAAATGAATGTGACCTATATTTTCAGCAGAAAAATGGTCTTGGATCAACCTAATACAGTCACGGGTCAGCTTCATAAAGTCATGGCCCAACATGGCAACAAGAGAGACACCACACATTCCATGGGTCAGATGCATAAGGCCACAAATCAACAAGAGAGACACCACATAGTCCACAAGTTATATGCATAAGGTCACAACTCGCGATTCAGAAAATAAGGGAGCACAAAGAAACCCTTAAACTTGGATCTAGTAACCTAGGGGTGAAGCAGTGAAAACCTAGCAACATACTCCTTGACGCCAAACTGAAAGATTCGAGCTGAGATGTGTCTTTTTTTATGGATCCATAATGAAGGATAAGACTTGTTTTTATAACTTAAAAGGAATTCTAAGGGGTCGTTCTTCAAACCCAAATTTTAGGATGGTTACCAATAAAATAAAAATAGGTTGACTTAGTATAGGGTACCAAAGGTCAAAATGGTCACATAAATAACAACAATAAAAACAATAAGGTTAGGTCATCATATCAAAGAGTTCATGGTACCACAAACAATAAGGGTGCTATTACCAAAAGTACCATATGTCATCTAAGGGTCACAAAAAGGTGGTAAGGAAACCCCCTTACCCATAAGAACAAGGTGTACCATAAAGGTGGGGAATCAACCCCTTTTACCTACAAGACCAGCAGGACCAACCAAGGAATTTAATATTTTCTCTCTCAAGGTATATCATCATGTGTGTTCCATATATCTTTATCATCATTGTATAAGGAAAATATCCAAAATGGAAAATGTGCCACCAGAAAAAAAGGATACTATAAAATACTATATAAATATATTGAGAGAAAAGAGAACAAGCAGAGAGGAGATGAATGGTAACATAAAACCATGCAAGTGAAAACACTGTACTCCCACTATTTGTAGTAAATACCCATGAGCTCAACAATATACTTTTGGTGGAATTCATAATGAAGTAGGATTCTATAATGATATCTCAACATCTTGATAACACAAAAATATAATGTATAACAATGAAATTCAAATAAACCCATCTGAATAAATCCTTTGATTAATTGCAAAAATATATATTTAAAAGATAAACAGTCTAACAAAAGAATATGCCATTTTCAAGCACATGTTAAGATATAATTTCAATCAAATTCAACATTAAACATATTGATATTAAATGATATATGGTTTATGTTCTCAAATAACACGAAAACATGATTGAAAGTTCTGGCTGAGAATTCGCAGTTATCACTAATGGCATCTTGTGGAGAATCTGCGGTCAGTAAATGTATATTGTCGACGTTTCGAGCCATCCTTGGCTCATCTTCAGGACATTATCGATGCATCACTTCTCACATCGCAAATGTTTTAAAATCAGGGGAAAAAAGGTTGTTATCATCCATGGCCAATGCTCTTAAGGACAAGCATTTAATTAATAAATGAGTCTATTGTACACAAATTTCATAAGTACATTTATTGGTTTCCTATACTAGACATTATCTCAAATATCCATAAGAAGAAGCTATGACTAAAGACATTTCATCCAATATTTACTTAATGAATGAGCAACTATGGTACACAATGTCATAAGTACATTGATTGGATACGTACTGTTGCCATTTTCTCAAATATGCATCATTGGAAGCTATGAGTTAAGACGAACTGTTATGCTTGATCTATAATTTTTTTGCAAAAAATAGTGATCATAGGAGCAACTATACAAAAGGAAACTCTCAGGAAATATAGTAGACCTATGATTGAAAAAATGCTGTGGAAAGGTGAAATTATATAGTTTGAGCTACGTGAAAGAATCCAAACTCAAACAAATGATCATCATTAGAAATGTGAAGTGAAAGTAACCTCTATGAGTTTCAGTTTTGAAGGAACATAAAACTCAAATTTTACAAGATGAAATTTTAAAATTCACTTTACAACCTAACATTAAAATGGTATGGAAGGTGTCTATACTGTATAGTACAAATAGCCAATAATAGGGCTGCACTTCTACACCTAGACAAGATTTTCTTCTATAAGAATGTTCAACAGTGTTTTTTTCTCATAAATCTCAACTTTTGGAGAAATCCTGAGTTTAATAGGATTTTCATCCCATAACTTTGTTTGGTTCAAACTGATGTTTAACGACAAGTATAAAACCAAAAATTGTTGCTTCTAATTTAGAAACCATATATGTTTTGCAGAGATGCACATCAAAACCATATGAGTATTGTATTGAATGCACATATAACCCAAAGAATGCATTCTATATATAATATTCATATCTTGATAAACTCTATGAGTTTTACCAGATAGAATTTTAAAACCCACTTTGCAACCTAACCTGAAAACTATTTGGAAGGTGTCTCTAGAATCTAGTACAATTGATAATGGTATGACTACTAATGTGAGTAAAATCAACTAATTTTAACATCAATCAAATCTAAATGGCAAAAGACAAAATTTCACATAAAATAATTCAAAAATTTCCAAGACCCAAATAGTTTCATAATAAGGACTTTGAAATATCCTTGATAGTAAAAAACAACAATAATAATGCCTTATATAACCAAGATGGCATCTTCGATATACTACTGTAAAATAGAACATGTTAGTGATTCCCATGTTTGATAAAAAAATAAGTTTCTCTAGTTGATGGTTGAAGAAAAATGAAAAGGTGGCCTATGATGTATCTCCAAACGTCGTTATATTAGAGAAACACATGGCTAATAGATTTCCTTTCTCATAAACCTGTAGCTGTCTTTTCCAAACATAACTAAAAACTTGTTGGAAATAGTAACTTCCAGTGCTCAATTTCCCACAATAATTATAACACGCAGCTTTATATATATATATATATATATATATANCTGTACCAAGTCCACTCATAGTCAAAGTTCTCAGTAAGTCCATTTTGAGTCCGAGTTAGATAACTTTGGTTTCCTCACCCAGCATAGGCTAGAAAATACAACATGTCAGTGTTATCTCCTAGCTCTATGTATCCTACATCGTTCTTGATGTTATTAAGACTGTGTAATTAGTAACATAATGCTACTTTATTTTTTTTCATTTTGTTCTTTTCTATAAACATGAAGTAATGGATGGCAGATTCATTAAACCTTCCTAGTCTTTAACATACATTTTAATATGTGCCTTTTGTAATGGATTGGTAATTTTAAGTTGCTCAACATCCATACTCATGAATTAAAAACCCATGCATATCTAATTTTCTGAAATACAGTTGTCTAATTAGTACTATACCAAGTATGGAGAGTGGCATGCAATATATGCCAAATCTTGGTAGTGTCAAGTATTCATCTCTTGAAGGAGAATTCTTAGAAAAGAAGGGAGATTTGAAATCTATTTGGGAGCCAAATATGAGCAGGGGTATATGGAATAACACAGATGTGGAGGATTTCAATTGTTCAGTAAGACTTGACTCTATTAGAGGAGATTTCCTTACAAAGGTTGGTTTTAGTTTTTTATTCTTGGCAGGCTCAGTGTTAATATTCGTGTTTGTCATTACGTCTTTAAGGACTTAGAGTTGTCCTATATGTGTTTGTCATTTATTGATGTTTGTTAGTATGGTATTAATGTTGCTTTAGTTTATGATGCTATTGTCACAATCTATATTACAGGATTGGCAAAAGTTTACTAAAATGTGTCTAGATGTTTATTTAACTCATCAGCAAGGATCAACTTTGATGGATTAATTAGGTTTAATTAACTAATAATCATTTCATACAGATGAAATTTTTGACTAAATCAGATGACATGGCTAGAAGGGAGTAAATTAATTCAAGGTTAATTAATTTCTTACAGTGTATTGTGAGGGTACCATACGATGAACTACAATCTGCAAAATTTAATCAAGCATTACCAGACTTCAACATTAACAGAAAAAAACAAGTGATAAAGTGGGGAATGACCAAATTCACATGTAACTTACCTTAATCTTGTGAGTGGTGCAGAGTAATTTCAGTAGTAGTACTCTTTCCATGATCAGTATGTCTTAACATCTGACAATAACATTTCAGTTAAGCATAAGAAACTATTGATATATTACTCTTATTCTTTCCCTATTAATCGTTGGAGCATGTTTGCAGTTTGTACCAGTATATGTATGTTATCATCAGATTAACAAATTGTTCCAGAATATTTTTAGTCAAGTACCCACAATATACATGACATGCATCACGAGGTATTTTAAGAATCGGTTGAAAGTGAGTTCAGTGTAGTCCAACTTTCTTTGGTTTGATATTATTCAAACTCTGTGAGAAGTGCAATAGGAAGGTCTAGATTCATGGGTTGATAGGTCATCATTTACTTTTTTGTTATTTTCCTTTGTGACTACTTTTGTTCTGGGTAGATTGTTTTTACTGTGGTTAGTCAATTTTCATATCTTGCTTCAATTTGTGGTATTCTTAGGACTGACCTTAATAAGATTCTAGAACTTGAAGTACTTTACAATAACAGTCTATCTAGATAGGTTTTTTTTTATACTGTTCACAATTTATAATGATATTTTTTGTGAACATAATCCCCCTATATATTAAGGTGCAATTGTACTCATTTTCTCTTCTCTTATTTCATAGCTTCAACCCTATCTATGAGCCATCAGCAATGCAAGATCACTGGGGATCAAAATTGAATCAAAGTGGGGCTGGCATGGCCTCAGAAGAAGCTAATTATGACTTGCTAGAGCCAACCGATCATCATGATATAACTGAAAAAGAGTAAAATGACTTCACCTTCAAAGATGACTTAACACAATATGATGATGACGATGAGGTGACAAAATCTAATATTAAATCCTTCTTGGATGAAAAGGTTTCAGGATTTTTGCTGTAAGCTTTTGTATGTTCTACTCATTCTTTATCAAAGAAATTGAACTAATAATATACAACTATAATTTTTGAAACATTCTTTTACATTTAACAGGCATTAGAATTGAAGAGATTGCAAAATCCTCTATATGAAGAATTTTACAACACCATTAATGCTACTCCAAGATGATAACGTGACACGGATAGTAGTGTTGCTACTCCAATGCTGATCAAATCTAAATATCCTAGTAAAAAAGCTAGTTGTGGGCCATTGCTTTCCATGAATAACTACGATAGTGAGGCAAGTATGAGCTCAGGTAGTCCAACAGGAGGTTCACCTAGTGTTGATTGCACCCCACTAGATGAGGTTACATTGCCTAAGATAAGTCAGTTAATAGGACTTCGGCAAGAAACTCTGGCAAGGATCACCAAGCCCCAAGTATGTTGAACAACAAGAATTTTAGAATTATGTAAGCAGCACAAAACATGCATAATTAAAAGACATATAGTTGGAGGTCCTTGTAATACATCTTAACTAACTCAGTTAGATGAAAATTTAGAATATTGGTCATTTGTATTGCCAACCCTCCTGGCATGTTTGCTGTTAATATAATGTTCAAGTTCAGGAGGTCCTTGCAATACATCTTAACTAACTCAGTAAGATGAAAATTTAGAATATTTTTCATTTGTATTGGAAACCCTCTTGGCATGTTTGTTGTTATTACAATGTTTGTACATGAAGAATGCTTTCCTCAAATCGTGGCCTGATTTCAACATACAAGGATTCTAAAATATGCCATGGTAAAAGGTCCTTAAAACCCTGCATGTTGGGTATCACAAATGTAGCCTGAAATGAACAGGTCTCGAGAGAAGGGTTTTCATGCCTAAAGAATGATATGAGATATCAATTGGTGATATGTCAGCATGGGGGCCCCTGCTTATGGTCAACATCCAAAATGAAAACATGTAGAAGTACCTAGCAATATGGGTTTTCTTATTAAACAAAATTTTATGATCAAACTGATCCTAAAATAAAATAATATTCTAGCGAAGTAAGTTGTTTAGCATGAGCATGTCTTGGTTATTCTACATTGTAGATCAGAGTTTCTACTATTCTACGTATCTATAGTGGTTTGCGATTATTATGAGCCATAATCCATTCATCATTTGAGGAGGTTTAACATAACTGTCTTTAGGGAAGGCATAGCATAATGGAATTGCGTGTGGAACTAAACAAAATGGAATTGCATAGCATAATAAGAATAGCATGCATAATGGAATTGCAGGTGGAACTGAACAAAACCTTTCTCCTATATTCATAAGTTATATAAATGTTTGTGATGTTGATAAATGAAAATATCAAGACCTTTCTTAATCCATACGAATACATTTACATATGATGAAACAGGAAGACAAGCAATGCTTTAAAATGGAGTTGAGCATCATCATCTTTGAAAGCAACTGTTATAGCTGATTTTACCACACATGGTGAATCACACTTTTATGGCATTCCCTATCCCTCTACAGAATCCATAGATCCCATGTACCATTTTTGTTCCTTTGATGTTTCCAAGATCATCCCTAAAAACATGCAAAAATTGCCATACGCGACTTTTAAACCCTTTCTCGCGTATATACATGGGTTTGACTCCTAAAACTACGTACATCAGGATGTGTGCAAAAGGCCAAATTATTTTGGAGTTTTCCTTGATGTGGATCCAACTCACTTGTCTCCTGGACTTCCCTATGCCTTGAGATCGCTTGGATTTTACCTTTCATTACCCCATTGAAGCGCTATAAAAGGAACCCTTTGGATACATTGAAGGCACGAGGAATTGAGAGCAAGAGAACTATAGTCCATTGTTGCTGGAACTTGTTCTTGAGTTTGCATCCCCTTTGTCCCTTAGAGAACTTTTGTATTCTTCCCAAGCTTACCCTTTTCTTGTGATCTTTCTATCAAGAGATGGAGGATTGAAGTGGTGGAGGCCCAAGTGGGGGACTCGATTTCTCCAATTCGCAGATGTGCCGACAGAGGTTGTATTCATTGGAATATCTAATTTTATATTAATAGAAATATATTTTCCTGTCCAATAATGTGTGTTTGAATGAATACTTTATCCATGGATGATTTCAAATGCTTATATGTTATTGATTATATATGGTAGAGTAGAGCTAACACAATTATTTATAGTATGCTTGTCTTGTTTATTGAATGTTGAGGCAGCAAGTTATCAATTCAAGCTAAAGTTGGAAAGCTCAATGGGGATCTACATCAACCGTTCGGAATAAGGTACGAATCGAGATCCTTTAGTGTTAGTTGTTTTGTTTCTCTTGCATATAGGAAAGGATTGATTTTTGGAGTTAAGTTGTCTGTTGTGGTACCCCAATCCATAGGAATTTCTCTCCGTAATAGAATTGGCGACTCCACTGGGGAGGTTCCTTGTTTTCTTTGGGGTTTGGGGGCACAATGGGCTTGATATTCTTGACTTGCTCTTTGTTTCTCCTTGTTTATGTGTTTCATTTTATAGTATGTTCATCCCTTTACACTGCCCTTTATTGGTTTGACCCTTGTCCTCTTTTTTACCACTGTCTTCTCTATATACCTGGGTTTTTGGCCAAAAGTCATGTACATATGATGATTTTTGGCCAAAAGTCCATATACATGCAGGTTTTTGGCCAAAATCCGCGTATACATGTATCTTTTTGGCCAAAATTCATGTATATACGTAGCTTTTCTTTAAACAGTTGCGTACATCCTCCCTTTTGGTGAGTTTGATGTTGTGGGAAGTTGTTGGGTGGGTTGTGAGTGTGGTTGGGTCTTCCTTGGGTCTAATATTGTCTGTTGGATGCTTCTTTTGTGACCAAAGACCACTTTTTCATTGATTTTTATTTGAAAGTAGTTTTAGTCATTTATCCTTTTTGTTTTTCCATTAGTGCATTACGCTTTTTTGTCTTGGTCTCTTGCTGGGCTTGCGTTTAGTACTTGCCGTGGAGACTGAGAGTTTTAGATGACTTTTATTACATTTTTCATTCTTTTATATTGAAAAATACAAAGTAGTTGCACTCTTAGTTTCATCTTAGATATGGATTTGAGGATTTACTTGCATTGGATTGCTTGGATGAGAGTTGTATTTAGGATTTCATATAGGAAGTATTCCATTAACATCGAAGGAATGATTTTTTATGTATCTCATGTAGTGGCATATCCTGTTTTGTCATAACTTCATTAGTTGCACAATCATTTCCCTTTTATTAATTACAGCCAATTAAAATCAATGCATAATAAAATGAATTACACTATTTTCTTTGATAGGGTACACCAAGAAGACTAGGTTTTAGGGTCTTGGAATAGTTCATTGTGAGTAAATTCTCCAATACCACTAAACAAAAACAATTAGTTGTCTGTCCAGGTGAGATAGTGAAATCATTGGTATAATTAGTGTTTCTCAGGATGCTCCTCTTACAAGGGAGTTAAGCACGAGGCAGTGTGAGCAATTATTGATTGGGATGACCCCTAGTCATAACTGAGTAGCATCGGAGATATTTCTAGGATTGTATTCGTATCTGGGGGCTCTTTCGAGATTTTCAGGCTTTTCTACCCTTCCCATATGGTCAATCCCCCCTGCAATTGTCTGCATAAGAATTGATTATATTGAGGTGACCTTATTTTCCTTACCTAGGTTATTGAGTGGGTACTTTGAAGGGGTTATTCTGCGGGTGTCCCAGCCAGGTTGGGGTCGGACAGCATAGTCACTTTATGCATTGAAGCTAAGGGCCACTATAATTTGTTACATACCTCCACTTGTAGTGTATGGGAGTTTTGAGCCTCTCCTAGACGAGACATACCTGCTGCATTTGGGAGCTCACATATCCTCCCCTTGGTTTGCTTGTATTTTGGCTGTATATTTTCTTAGGAGTGTGCTCTTTGTGTGCTATTTGGCCTTTGGGATCATGGTTACTTGAGTATATTTATGCTCTCTTGAGTTCGGAACCTTTTATTTTTGGCATGCCTGGTATTCTATCACATGTCCTTGGTCCTAGTATGGACCTTGGTGTCAAACTTGGGGGCATCACAACCCCTTACCGTGCTCATATATTTGGGAATGGTCATATTCCATCCTCTACTCCATTTGTGGAGGATTTTTACTCCCTTTTCTCAGTCTTTACACCGATGGTCACCCTCATGGGGGTGGTAGTGGATGCGTGAACGTTGGATCTACAACTTACTTTTCTTTTTATGTCCCATTATTCACCGCATTGTTTCCTTTGGGTGCAGTTTTCATGATAATTCCTCCCTATATCCTATAGTTTGGATTATTTATTGACTATTTTGGGTTATGTTGAACTAATATGGTTGTCATGTAGTGTCCATTTTTTGTACACTCTCTTTAAGGTTTCGACCAATTCGTTCCTATCACAGGTATTATGTATGAACTAGCATATAGGTTAGGATTTCACATCTGGTTGCACTTATGCATTCCATTATGACCATTCCATCTTAACCTTAGGTACGAACCCATTCCATGGTATCACAAAACCTTCATGATACTATTAGAAGTGATATTATGTGAATGGTAGAGCTTTCCTACACATGGGTGTCCTAGTTAGCTCCCTTTTTCATTTGGTACCCATGCTGTGAGTCCTCTCTTAGGTCCAGGAGTCCCTTTTAGTCCCTCCATGTCCTTGAGCAAGAGCCTCATACTCCTCTTTAATTTTCTGCTGGCATTTCCCCAGGACTCCCTTGTATATGTCAAGTTGTAATTGCATTATCATGAGCTTTTCCTGCCTCATTGAGCCTTATGCTGGCTTCCCTAACTTTGAGTATCAGCCATATAGCCCGATCTTGTCTCATTTCTAGCCATGCAAAGACATTTTATATATCCTTTGCAGCTTGATTCCCTATTTTTACCGGGAGGGGACTTTGCCCTGAGTGTCTCTATCCTACACATGTATCCTTGCATTGAGCATAGGTATGTTCCACTGCTTGGAACTAGTTTGTTTTCCCATTTGACACTTGTCTCCTCCTGGTATGTAACTTTAAAGCAGTTTTATTCTTTTTCAAGCTTTTCAAATATTTGAAAAAGTCCAAAAAAAAAAAACCAAAAATCCAGACAAGGAAAGATGTTATCTTTGGTAGCAGTCGAGTCGTGTCGCCTTCGAACAGAGCACTGTATATCATATCCATTGGTTGGCTTAATAGTTTGACTTTATGAGCTATACTCATTTATCTGAATTTATCTCCACCAACTGGTTAAGCTTCCAGTCCCTATGGAGCCTCTACTGATGCCTCCTGTGTTGCACAGATGTCCCAATTTTGCATATCGAGTCTATGCTACCTATATTCAGTCACCATTCACCGTTATGGTCTTGTTTGAAGGAATTTGAAACCTGAGTCGGCCATTCCTTGGTTATCTTGACTTTGCATGTCGGCCATTCCTGGTACAGTTACTGGTTCGTGCACCTTATGATTGAGTCCTTCCACATCATACAGCTTTACTGAGTACCTCATGTTGGATGATGGGGGATGCCTTAATCCCTCCTTCCAGAGGATTTCATCCCATCGACTTCAGATCATTTATTCTGGGATAGGAATCTAGAGTCATCTTTGAGTGCCTTGAGACTTACAATTATCAGTGGCAGGTTCTCTCTCCATCGACAGTTTTTTGGGAATACATCAATGTCCCATGCTTTATGGATTCTCTCAAGTGTTCAACCTCAACACATTTATTCACACTTGTTAGTTTTCACGCTAGTACCTTGATTCCCATTTTCATTATCGGTGGGTGATCTCGCTTCTATTAACAATATACATCAATGACCGATAATCAGATAATGGACTAATATGTTCGACCTCGACAGCTCTATTCACATATTAGGACATGTAATCATAGCAGTGTGTGTAGAGGACCTTCCAAATTGGTGGCATCTCATATATGCTACCTCCTTGATCGTGCCAGTGTTCATGAGATTTCAGCTCTCATGACTTGATTCCAGTATATGTCAGATATTTCTAGCCATTATGGAGATATTGATATGTTATATATCTTTAGTCTTCATGGAGATCATGATCCTTGTATATCCTCATCATGGAGATTCTAATCTATGTATATTGTACGTGGCGATGACCACATATGTCATATTGTATCATGCCTATTCATGGCCATTGTACTCTTATGTATCCAGGACTACTATATGTATTTGCAGTTATATGCAGAGTTGTATCAATGTATAGTGCTTATTGTATGGCTAGTTCTTCCACTGGGTTCTTCCTCAATCCATTTCTGGGATGGACTTATAATGTATTTTGGCCATCGTATGACCCCTCTGACCTCACAGATTAGGAGGCATCTGTTATAGCTGATTTTACCACACATGGTGAATCACACTTTTATGGCCTTCCCTGTCCCTCTGCAGAGTCCTTAGACCCCATGGACCATTTTTTTTCCTTTGATGTTTCCAATATCATCCCTAAAAACATGCAAAAATTGCCATACGTGACTTTTAAACCCTTTCTCGCATATATACGTGGGTTTGACCCCTAAAACCACGTACATCGGGATGTGTGCAAAAGGCCAAATTATTTTGGAGTTTTCAGTGATGTGGATACAACTCACTTGTCTCCTAGCCTTCCCTATGCCTTGAGATCACTTAGATTCGACCTTTCATTACCCCATTGAAGAGCTATATAAGGAACCCTTTGGATACATTGAAGGCATGAGGAATTGAGAGCAAGAGAACTATAGTCCATTGTTGCCGAAACTTGTGCTTGATTCTGCATCCCCTTTGTCCCTTGGAGCACTTTTGTGTTTTTCCCAAGCTTACCTTTTGCTTGTGAGCTTGCTATTGAGAGATGGAGGATTGAAGTGGTGAAGGCCCAAGTGGGGGACTTAGTTTCTCTGATTCGCAGATGTGCCAACAGACGTTGTATTCATTGTAATCTCTAATTTTATATTAATAGAAATATCTTTTCCTGTCCAATAATGTGTGTTTGAATGAATATTTTATCTATGGATGATTTCAAATGCTTATATGTTATTGATTATATATGCTAGAGTAGAGCTAACACAATTATATATAGTATGCTTGTCTTGTTTATTGAATGTTGAGGAAGCAATTTATCAATTCAAGTTGAAGTTGGAAATCTCAACGGGGATCTACATCAACAGTCCGGAATAAGGTACAAATCGAGATCCTTTAGTGTTAGTTGTTTGGTTTCTCCTGCATATAGGAAAGGATTGATTTCTGGAGTTAAGATGTCTATTGTGGTACCCCAAGCCATAGGAATTTCTCTTCGTAACAACAACTTCCCTGGAACCTACTTTACCATATTATTATAAGACCTCAAAAAAAATTTGCAAACATCTGAGAAGACCTCAAAGGGCAGCAAAAGGGTTTCTACATCCTTTCATAATGCTTCCCAAAATAGGGCAAGTAGAATAAGGGAGGCCATGAGGATTAGGAAAGGTTAGGGATTAGTTTAGAGGTTTCTTTTTAGGCTTTTCTAGGGCTTAGTTTAGAGGGTTGTTTTTAGATATTGGTGACATTAATTATATTATAGTAGAGGTTATAGCAGATATTGGTGATATTCCAATCAAAACTTGTACTGCACAGTAAAATCCTAATGACTACAAACCTAGGGTTGCAATTGTTATCCACCGTAAACTCAATTAAAATGTAAAACCCTCATGGGTTCGTACGAAATTGAAAAAAACCCTGTTCTATTTGCCTATCGTGGCATAGTCATCGAAACTCCACAAGATCACAGTTAATCACTTACAACCCTATTTGAAATTTAATAGGACTGAATAAAGGCCTGACGGCATAACATTGAAAGCTTGTACAAGCTGTGGAAGAACACCATAAAGATATTTTTAGCTAAACAAGAGAGTGTCCATTAACACAATCAAATATTCTTACATGTTGTTGCAAAGACACCCAAGACAACTGGTGAAGTTTTGATGGCTACGCAGTGCAAGAGGAATGGTATTGAGGGCCAATTATCGATGTTGTAGAGGTGCCAAACTCACTAACATGAAGAGACCGGAGAAGGTAAATCAAAGCAACTGGAACCTATTCAAAACCTCTTTTGGATAGAGGAACTCAATTTTCAAGAATCATAAAAACCCCAACGGCTTTGGTACAATCACTTATTGGATTCCACTGAGACTTTTATTTTAAGTGCAAATAGAATAAAATTACTTCTAGTAAAAGAAAAATTATGGATGTTCAACCAGGTTGGTAGCTAGGGAAACCCTATCTAGAAGTAGTTATTTTATGGTCCATTCTCCATTCCTATATTATTCATGAAACCAAATAAGATAAGATTTCAAAGTTAAAATAGCAAGATGAGTCATATACAAGTAGACTCAAATTTAATAAATATTAATTGAAGTATATATTAAGGAGATGCGATTGAAAGGGATTTACATTTATGTGACAATTTTCAATTTAAAATTGTGTCAAAAGTATACAATGAGATATCAATTAATATTTAAATCCATGGGGACAGGGAGTGAGGAAAAGGTTAAAGATACTTGTGTTTTGAGGCAAGCAACCATTGAAAGAGGTGTAGTGAATGGAAGTGCATTTTAGGGATTTGTACATAATGGGAATTTTTAACAATGCATTGATTCACATTAATATAAAATGAAATTGATTTGGCATGATGATAATGACGTCAATGATGATGATGATGATGATGATGATGATGATGATGGAGATGATGATGATGATGATGCTAATGATGATGATGGTGATGATGATGTCGATGATGATGATGATGATGATGATGGTGATGATGACGATGAAGATGATGATGATGATTAGGATGATGGTGATGATGATGACGATGACGATGATGATGATGATGATGATGATGATGACGATGGTTGTATTGATGATGATGATTATGATGATGGTGATGATGATGATGATGCTAATGATGATTATGATGAGAATGATGATGATGATGATGATGATGATGAGTATGATGGTGATGATGATGATGGACACGATGATGATGAGGAGGAGGAGGAGGATGACGATGATGATGTCAATGGTGGCGATGATGATGATGACGACGACGATGATGATGGCGAGGATGATGATGATGATGAATTTGATGATGAAGATGATGACAATAATGATGATGATGATGACGATGATGATGATGATGTCAATGATGATGATCATGATGATAACGATGGTTTAAACATAACCAAAAAGACGTAAACATAACACATTATGCAACAAGATGTACTCATGCAAAACTACCTCCTAGAATCCAACATTGCTACAACGTCATTCAGATTCTTCATCCTCGTCATCGTCATTTTCATACTCATCATCGTCATCCTCATCCTCTTCATCCTCATCCTCATCATTGACATCGTCATCCTCATCATTTCAGGGATTTGTACATGGAAAGGACTACCACGTACATGGAGGAGGTGTAATGAATGGAAGTGCATTTCAGGGATTTGTGCATAATGGGAATGTTTAACAATGCATTGATTCACATTCATATAAAATGTCATTGATTCGGCATGACGATGATGACGACGACGACGATGATGATGATGATGGCGATGATGATGATGATGATGCTAATGATGATGATGGTGATGATGATGCCGATGATGATGATGATGATGATGCTAATGCTCTTGTTGATGATGAGGATGATGATGGTGATGATGATGATGGATGATGAGGATGATGAGGATGATGGTGATGATGATGATGACGATGATGATGATGGTGAGAATGATGATGATGATGATGATGATGATGAATATGATGATGAAGATGTTGATGATGATGAGGATGATGAGGATGATGATGATGATGGTGATGGTGATGATGGTGATGATGATGATGAAGATGATTATGAAGATGATGGTGATGATGATGATGAAGAAGATTATGAAGATGATGATGATGATGATGGTGAGCATGACGATGACGATGACGATGATGAAGATGATGAGGATGAGGATGAGGATGAGGATGAGGATGATGTCAATGATGATGATGATGATTATGACGATGATAACGAGGGTTTAAACATAACTAAATAGACATAAGCATAATACATTATGCAAGAAGATGTTCTCATGACATATTACCTCCTAGAATCTAACATTGGTACAATGTCATTCGGATTATTCATCCTCATCATCGTCGGATTCATCCTCTTTATCGGCATTGTCATCCTCTTCATCCTCATCCTCGTCATCGGCATCATCATCATCATCATTTCAGGGATTTTTACATGGAAAGGACTACCATGTACATGGAAGAGGTGTAGTAAATAGATGTGAATGGAAAGGACTACCATGTACATGATGATGATGATGATGATGGCGATGATGATGGTGATGATGATGACGATGACGATGATGATGCTAATGATGATGATGGTGATGATGATGTCGATGATGATTATGATGATAATGATGGTGATGTTGATGATGATGCTAATGATGATGACGATGAGGATGATGATGATGTTCAGGATGATGGTGATTATTATCATAGGTTAATGATGATGATGATGATGATATGATGATGATGAAGAAGAAGAAGAAGATGATGATGATCATTGATGATGATGACGACGACGACGATGCTGATGATGATGATGATGATGATGATGGTGATAATGATGATGATGCTAATGATGATGATGATTATGATGATGATGAGGATGAGGATGATGGTGACGATGATGATGGTGATGATGATGGACATGATGATGATTTAATAAATCCAAACTCTATATATTATTTCCATAGATTTATATATTGTTGCATTATTTGGATTGGAATCCTGCTATATTATTTGGGTTGGAGGCATAATATATTGGCATAAATGTCATGTTTTTGAACCTACAAATTAAGGGTGAAATAATTTACTCGGTTTATGGTTGGGTAAAATAAGGTTTTTTAGAAGGTATTTCTCCATATATATGATTTTCCATACTAGGACAAGGGGAAAAAGGATGCTCGCAACTAGAAAAATGGATAAGGTCGACTATCATACTATTTTGGGATAAAATATGGAAAAATATTCTATAACAATTGGCATGTCAAACTATGAATAAATGCGGATGAAAATGAATTCTCATTTAAGAATCTAACACTATGAAATTGGATAGGCTTGGAAAAATCATGAATGTGAATTGTCACTTCATTTTCGTATCCAAGAATGGTTATGTTCTTATTGTGGCTTATCTCTTCCTATGGTCTGATGATGTGATTGGGAACAAGAAGAACCTATGTATGCATAAATTCATCTCAATTTTATTTTAATTATGTACTAGTGGAATTGATTTGCTTATGTGATTATAAACTAGCATCATTATGTGCATCCTTACCTCTACTTATACTAACAATATCTTGGAAAAGGCTTGAAACTAATAAGTCCAATTTTGAATTGAAAATAACTTGAAGCCTTTTGAATTAAAAAATGGGGTGAAAACTAAATTACTTCATATAAATTCAAAGGATAATGATACCTACAACCTTGTCTTATAGATACCATCCTTGTCATTTTATTTGATCTACTCCATTACAATCCATGCTATTGATTTCCAAAATATTTTTAAGTAGAAGAATTCTCACCTTCAATCTTTCATTATAACTTTGCTCTTATATTTTTTCCATTAACATTGCCACAACTTCCTCCTTTTATAGCATTGGGAACAAGGAATTCATGAATCAAAATTCAATGTGAGATAATCATTTTTCCCTAAAAAAATATTTGTTTCATCAAAACCCACTTTCTATAGGTTTTTTAGGCATTTGAATGTTTTTCCATAATTTTAGGCACAATTAATGCATATGCCATGCATTTATTTCTACTCTATGTTTGTGGAGACTAGGTCTTTTCCTTTAAGTGGAATTCAATTTTGGACTTTTCCTCTCATGTCTACCTATGTCATAAGTCACATCTTCCATTGTGGAGGTGGTGGTCAGATTTAAAAGAGATCATGTCTCTTATTTTTACTCAATTTATGTCTTCATGATGTTGTACGAGAATTATAAAATGTGCTTTCGACCTTCACTACTCAAGGGTTTTAATTTGATTGTTAACGCTATTGAACGAGATCATAGAAAGGATTTTTATGAAGAGGAACAAATTAAAAATGTGTTTCTTCTCATATCAGTTGTGACTCAATCTATATAAAATAAAATGTGTCTTTTCAATTTTACACATAATATTGAATGTGAGTCAGGGAAGTGTTGTCGACCATCACGGTGTTGTCGATAGAGGAAAGAAGTAGAGGGTTCATTAACTCTACCAATTCATTTAATCTCGCCATTCATAAAATGAAGGTGAAGAATCACTTAGACAATGAATGCCTTCTTGCAATTCCACCCTTGTACATACAATCAATAAACACTCCAACTTAGAAAATGAAGGGTGTCAATCTCAGTTGAGAATGCACCCAAGTAAAGTTCAAATTCAACTTAGTTTTGACAAGAACAAAAGGTTAGTTACAAGTTATAAAACACAAATGTACAAATTTATTTATAACAAATATTAAGCATGGGAATTTTTGTATGTCATTTAAATAAAAGATAAAATATTTTCACTTTTGGACTATTGTGATCCAGTTTGATATGTCAATATGAATATGTGAAGCACACTTTCCTTTGAAAAAACACATCCAACTCTTTAACTCTTTTGAATGTAGTGTCGCAACTCAAACATGCAACATATTTTCATATGTAAAGGGTGACAATGCATGTTCTAGGAAATATATATTTATTAACATATGGAACCCACACTAAACCAAACATTCACTAGTAGAGAAAAGTAGTTGCATTCTCACCACAATGGATGAAGGATACTAGAACATGTATACACAACAATAATTTAAAAATTGATGGTCGTATTATTATATAATAACTTTAGTGAATTTACCTTGGTGTGTAGATTATGGTTTCCTCTATAATCCAATATTCACTTCAAACCTTCTCTTCATTGATAGTAGATTTTATTATGATTCAACAATGAGAATCTACTTGGATGGGAAAAATTCCATACTAATGTCACTCCACCTATGATTAGGGTTTTTGATGTAGTATGTGGACAACATAGCTCTTGAAATTATTTCAAACAATTCCATTAGAGACAAAATATTGAAAATACTAAGTGAATGAAACATATATATTTCAATATGAAGCTTCAAAATGTGATTGTACAACAGTCACGTAACAACATCCATGTAATTTTTATTTCCAAAAAAACCATTTCACAATAAAAATGGATTGGACTTGATAGGAAGAGGACAAAATTGAATACCTAGAGGCCGAGAAAATAGATTGGATAGAAAGTTATACAAGAACTAGAATACCATCTCATTCTCCTCCATAGATGAGAACTAAAAAATTAATAGAACACTAGACATTTGAGTGTAATATCCTTTTCTTTTCTAATTTAATCGTAATAGTGATGGCATTGACCTTTCGTCGCTATACCGATGAAAGTTCATCGCTATAGCGACAAAAGTTCAATACTGTCACTATTGTGACGAAAGTCAGGGAAATTTTTAATTTTTTCCAAAAATATAAACTATTTTTCCATGAAAACATACATTTTAACTGTTTTGTGGTAAACGTTTGTGGGACTTTTGAGCCATGTGTAGTAGTGGCCTAATGTAGTAGAGAATCTTGTCGAATCCACAGAAAACTCTCATAGTGCGAAATCCCTAGGTAATAGAACTATGACTTGAGAGATAGAGTTAAATAACTTCCTCATTTATCTAATACAGATTCATTTTCTGATATATCAGAATCAGAAATCTCATTGTCTTTCACTAGATCTTGACTTCTCTTTAAGCATCTCTTCCTCACTCCTTTCAAATAATTATAATTCTGATTTAGAATAAAGTTTGCAATATTATATGCATGTTATGACATCATCCATTACATCTACCATACCTATGAATACTCCAAAGACTATACAAACCCCAAGTTCACTAGTTGATTCCTTATTGGTTTCCTATGCAGTGCTACTTATGTCAAATGGTTTAAAGTCTTGTATATGTTTTAGTAGCTGGTTATCCATGACATTAATCATGTTTGGACTTATGTTTCACATGTCTGTTTCTGATCTAAGAATATATGGATTAGATCTCAAGTCCATCCATCATTTATATTCTTAACCCCATCAGTTTTCCCCATTTGCTCATCATTTTCCTACTCTATCCCTATATCCTCAAAGAGACACTAAAACTTTTGTATTTGATGCTCCATATTATAATATTTTTGATATTTCATAGTCATTTCAGCCTCATTTCAGAATTTTTAATATGTTACAGAAGATTCAAAATAAGATTCATGGCCCACATCGTCATTTTGCAACTATACAAGGAACTGATTATGTTGGATTTTTTACTCTTTGGGAAAGAGTATGTACAGATCTCTTTTCCTTTTCAGATTGTGTTTGTAGATATGGGTATGATAGCATCAAGAATAATTCATATAAGCTTCCTCCACCATTATATTATGAGATACAAGGAGTCTCTCCTCTTCCTTCTTGTAGATACTACACTCTAGCACATCATCATGGAGTTCACAGCTTGTTCATTAAATTATTCTATCAAAATCAGTTCTTCCAGCTCATTCAAGTGAATAAAAATATATGTTTAATACATGTTGTTCAATTTTGTGCCTTTTCCTTTATTGAGGGAGGATTTTCCCCATGTGGATTTTCCCCATGTGGTTCTGGACATAAATAATAGTAAAGGGTGACCATAGCCTTGTCGTTGGGCCCTATATGCATCTATATTTATGATTATTATAGAAAAATCCATCATAAAGTCAAAATTAAAGGGGGGTTTTGGAATATTATAAACCCACTCCATATATAGGATAATCATATTTAATCATTCCTAGTTAATTTCCTATCCACTACTATCCTAGATAGTTTCGATCCACTTGCACCACTTGGACAACACTTTCTAGATATACCCCAAGAGAGAATTTATCCTTATTATGGATAGATCCTACCTACTTTATTGACTATCGATATTAGTAAATTCACCTTCCTGTTGATTTTGTCTTTATCCTTCTTTACTCCATCTTTTCAGTGGATAAGGTAAAGCTAGTCAACTAGGAATCTCATAAATTTTGTTTCCAAACCATCCTCCATGATTTTCTCTCCATATTCCATGATTAGAATGTTTTTTCATCACTCATGAAAAATCACTCGTGATTCATCCAATTCAAGAGGTCCTTGATAGATTTGGAAAGTGCTTTAGTCACCTATGGGCGTTTATCATATTTTAGTAAGTCTTCTTTATGAGCTAGCATGAGTTTGCTTATAGAAACTCTATTTTTCCTTTCTAAGGATGTATTAACAATGTAATATTTATCATTAATGAATCATCAATTCATTTGATCAATAGTCAATTTTTATTATTCTCTTGTATTCAATCTCATTATTCTCCTATATATATTCTCTTTTGTGCAAGCTTGTGTGAAATCTCTTGTAGCTATATATTAATCATGTGTTTCCACATGGTATTAGAGCCTTAATTTCTAGATGCTATCAGAGATGAGGTTGCTAAATATAGAGATCTCTACATCATAATTCTTAGGTTTTCAAGTTCTGTAGAGTTGAGGAGCTATCAGTTCTCTACATTAGAGCGCATTCAGTCTCCTATCCCTCTTCGAAGAAGAGCTTGATTTAAGCATACACATTTTTTCTCCTAGTTTTTATTTGTAAAGGTTGCATAGAGTATCCTATTGGACACATCAAGTTCTCAGCATGGATTCCTCTTAAGTTATGATCTTGACCCCCTTCAACTTTCATGAATGGAAAGCAAAAATTGGTATTCTATTACGATGTAAGGGACTATACAGAGTTTCTTTGGCTTTGTATAATGATCCTAATGTTGTTGTTGAGAAATATAAGTGTCATAATAGGCTGGATGAAGCTCGTGGATTGATTTTCCTCTCTAATTCTCTTTATCTTATTTTTAATCTAGAGGGTTTGACCACTCCAAACCAAGTATGGACCAAAATTGAGTCTCTCTTTGGAGTACAAGATGAGATAAGAGTGGATCAGTTAGAGAATGATTTATTCTCATTGATTCCAAGTAGTTTTGAATCCATTGAAGGTTTTTTCACAAAATTCAAGTTACTTATTCTATTTCTAAAGAAATGTGGGATTGATAATAAGGAATATCAATTGATTCTTTCCATCCTTTAAAAATTGGGTCCTCAATACTCATGTATTGTGTCTACGTTTCATGCTACTAGGATTTCTATTACGAAATGGAAAAATCCATATTTGAGTACATTCTTTGATTCATTAACAAAGGATCAAGATAAATTGATTTAGATGGGTGCTATTAGAATCTCCAAGGTCAAGGATAATTCTCTTATAGTTCAAGGAAGTAAGAATTCAAAGTCAAAAGAGAATCAAATAGTGAAAGAGAAGTGTTGATGCATTTGTAACTTCGGAATGTATTCACTTGTATATTTCATATATTGTATTTTATTGGTCCCCGATGTTCCTATAGGGAGATTCATTAATATAAGCAAGTCATGTAAATTCATAGAGATTAGCCCTCCTTTGTAAGTCGGGGGTAAATTCCCCACAGCTATGGGTCACTAGGGTTATTACACTCTCCTAGGGAAGTCATCCCTCATAAGTTATTATCAAATAGGAAACTAGTATAAATAGAGAGTGAGCCTCTCTATTTATCAAAAACAATCACCCAGCTATAGTGCATAGGTGAGAGAGAAGAAGTTCACTAAAGTGAAAGAGAGAACAGCTGTTGGAGATCCTCTTTCTGTCTTTGGGTTTTACTTCTACCATTGGTGCTCATTCTATCTCTGAGGAAGCTGCGGGGTTTTTCCTTTATGGTTTCCCTGAGGATAAATATTTGTGTCTATTGTCTCTTGTGATTGATTGTTGTGCATTTTATTCTCTCAGATAAGATCCTAATATCATATTGTCTAATTGATAAAAATCTAACATGGTATCAGAGCTAACCTGAGAACAAGACACTGTGCAGCTACGAAAGATAGGGATTCTTACTTTTTGGGTCTCTCTCCACAATCCATCAGCAAAATAAGGATAATATGAATCTCCATTGAAGGGTATATCTTTCTGTTGAAGTAGAATTTGATTCTAAGCACTTTCAGTTTTTGACCTACCACTACATCGGGAAATTAGGAATTTTCACTAAAGAGGAATTTTTGAGTGAGCCCAGGCTAGGATTTATCTCCTCCTAAAAATCAAAGTTTAGAGACAAAAATAGAGGCTTTTGGTTGGGTAGAACTCCAGGAAAGTCAAACCCTAATTTTCTGTGGAACCAAAAAACTAGCACTACAGAAGATCAACTCCAAATCCAGTTTTCAGCTTCTCAAATTGGTAAGATATAAATTTTTGTATTTCCATTTGAGGTTATTAGTTAAGATGTCTCATCACACCAAGCTTAATGAAAAGATTGAGAAAGATGATAACTTTTGAGCCTGGAAGTATAGGATCTCCCTGGTCCTGAAAGAAAATGAGATGGACTCTTACATCAATGAAGAGGTTCCAGTTCCAGAGGGAGATGAGGCTAAGGACTTAAACAAAAATAAATTGGGCATGGCTAAGAGAATTATTGTTGATTCAATCAAGGATCACCTCATACCACATGTGTCCTCCCTAAAGACGCCTAAAGAAATGTTTGATTCCCTGACCAAGATATTTGAAGGGAAGAACATAAACTAGAAGATGAATTTGGGGAACCATTTGAAGAATGTGAAGATCTAGAATGCAGAGACCATACAGTAATACTTTACAAGGGTCTCCCAGATCAAAGAACAACTTGAAGTAGTGGATGAAGAAGTGGAGAATGCAGAAATTGTGATGACCACCTTGAATGGTCTCACTAGGTCATGAGACTCCTTCATTCAAGAAATTTGTGCTAGAACAAAACTAGTTACCTTTAGTAGACTATGGGAGGAATGTTCACAATAAGAAGCTCGAATAGTAGCCTAAGAAGAAAATATGGGACGTGAAGATCAAGCTCTCACAGTACACTCCAAGAAAAGCAGAATGGACTATCATCATCACAAAGGTAAGCACTCTCACCAGAAAGATAACCCTATAATATCTAACAGAGATCTTTCTAGTATCAGTTGCTTTACATGCGATGAGAAAGGAGACATCTCCAGATCGTATCCCGAAAACAAAGTTGGCTCTCACAAGAAGAAGGGAAACAAGAGAAGACATCATGCTCAAGCTGCAGAGGATGATGAACCTTCCAAGAAGAGAGTCAAACAAGAAAGTGATTATTATTCAAGTGATGAATAATATGTTTTGATTTCTACCCTCATGGTAACTGTCACACATGGGAGAAAGGATTGGATTATCGACAATGGGGTTTCCAAGCATATGATGGGATTCAAAGAATCATTTGTGAAATTATCATAACAGGAGTCACAGCACAAGGTGAAACTTGGGGATGACTACTAATATCCAATAAAATGTAGTGGTGAATCCTCCTACAAGTTAGACTCTATAAAGTCTATGAAAATGAAGGATGTCTTATTTGTACCAGGACTAAAGAAGAACCTCCTCTCCATCTCTGCATTGGATACAAAAGGCATGAGGGTTGCATTTGTAGATCGCCAAGTTCTTATGTGGCCAAAGGGAAAGACTATAGATGATGTGGTTTTGATTGAAGAGAAAGGGGGAGGATTATACAAGATAAAGGGCACCTCATAACAAGCCTTGGTCCATGACTCAATAGAGCCAAATGAACTTTGGCACAGAAGGCTTGCACATGTGCACTATAGAGCACTACCACTTGTAAGCAAAGTTGTTGAAGGTCTTCAAGAAATACATGCAAAACATGATGGTGTTTGCAAAGGATGTGAAAAAGGAAAGAACACAAAGAAGACATTTCCAAGTAGCGAGAGCAAGGGAAAAGGAATCTTGGAAATCATCCACTCCAATGTATGCGATCCAATGTCATCTAGTTCATTAAGTGGGTATGTATACTATGTTTCTTTCATTGATTATTTTTCTAGGAAGACATGGATATACTTCTTGAAAAACAAAGATGAAGTATTCAACAAGTTCAAAGAGTTCAAAGCCTTGATCAAGAACCACACAGAAAATAAAATCAACACCTTTCGATCAGACAATGGTGGAGAATTGACATCAAATGAATTCAAAGAATTATGCAGAGATTCAGGGATTAAGAGGGAGTTGACCACTTCATATAATCCACAATAGAATGGGTTTGTAGAAAGGAAGAATAGAACAATTATGGAAGCTGCAAGGGCAATGCTTCATGATCAACATATTCACATGCATATATGGGAAGAAGCTGCTAGAACAAAATTGTATGTACAGAACCGTACTCCACATAGAGTAATTGAGAACAAGACACCTGAATAAGTCTTCTCCGGAAAGAAACCAGAAGTCAGTCATCTCAAAATATTTGGTTTCCCTATGTACATACACATTCCGAAAGAAAAGAGGACATTGTTAGATCCTTCAGTGAAGAAGGGTATATTTGTGGGATATAGTGAAAGCTTGAAGGCTTACAGAATATACTTCCTAGGATTCAAGAAGATCGACATCAGCAGGGACATAACATTTGATGAAAACTCACCTTACAAAAAATCTAGAAAGAGAACTGCTGAAGAACTTGAAGAAGCAGAAGTACCCAGAATTCAAGATACAACTATGAATGATGCAACTCAAGAAGAATATCAAGAAATAGAAGAACCCTAGGAACTTGTAGATCCACCCCAAGAGAAGAATCCTCACAAGAGGAAACCTGCATGGGTACAAGAGGCTATCCAAGGTGCAGAAAGATATGGGGCTCCAGAAGAAATGCACAGAGAGAGGAAGAGAACTAGGTCCTACTCTAGATATGTAGCCCTATTATGTGACATCATTGATAAAGAACCTTCCAACTATGAAGAAGCAACAGAAAATAAAGAATGGAAAGATGCTATGATCGAATAGTACCATTCAATCATGAAGAATGATGTCTAGGATGATGTCCCAAGACTAGAGGAGAAGTTTGTTGTGACTTCCAAGTGGATCTATAAGATCAAGCATGCTACAGATGGAAGCATAGAGAAATATAAAGAAAGAATGGTGGCTTGTGGCTTCTCCCAAAAAGAAGGAATAGATTATGAAGAGAATTTGGACCGGTATCCAGATACACTTCCATCAGATCAGTACTTTCTCTGGCTACAGTGATGAAATGGAAGATACACAAGATGGATATCAAGACTTCTTTATTGAATGGTGTAGTAGAAGAGGAAGTGTATGTATAGCAGCCACTCAATTTTGAGACACATGACAGGGAGACTCATGTGTGTAAATTGAAGAAAGCCTTGTAAAGTTTGAAACAGGCACCCAGTACATGGTATGGCAGAATTGATAGCTTCCTAACTAGTTTGGGCTTTACCAAGAGTAAAGAAGATTTCAACCTTTACTACAAGGTTGAATAAGGGAACCCAGTGATACTCCTACTGTATGTAGATGACTTGTTTGTAATAGGTGAGGATGGGTTGATTGTTGATACAAAGAGGAAGCTTGTTGTCGAGTTTGAGATGAAGGACTTGGGCATGATGCACTACTTTCTAGGCATAGAGGTGTGGCAGAATGTAGATGGAATCTCCATGGGACAAGAGAAGTATGCAGTATAGATCCTGAAGAGGTTGAGGATGATGGAATGCAAGGCCATGACCACACCTATGTCATCGAACCTAAAGCTATTGAGTGATGCTTCATCAAAGTTGGTTGATGCTACGATGTATCGTTAGATGATTGGGTCCTTGATGTACCTGACAAACACGAGACCAGATATTAGCTTTGCTATGAACACATTGAGCCAGTTCTTGATAGATCTGAGACATGTTCACTTGATTGTTGCAAAGCATATTCTAAGGTACCTAAAGGGTACAGTTGATTATGGGTGAATCAGAATATTAACCTAGAGGGTTATGTGGATTCGGATTGGGAAGGCAGTGCCATTGATAGGATGAGCACTTCTGGGTGTTGCTTCAATATGGGATCATGTGTGATGTCTTTGTTTAGCTATAAGCAGTCCTGTGTGGCACTGAGTACAGCCAAAGGAGAGTATGTCGAAGCTTGTTTGGTTAGTTGTGAGGAAGTATGGCTGAGGAAGCTACTGTCTGATTTCATTGATCTCTAGTTGGATGTTAGTTGTATATATTGAGACAACTAGAGTTATGTGAAGTTGTCAGAGAACCTAGTGTGCCATGACAAGTCGAATCATATCAAGATAAAATACCAGTATATCATGGATATGGTGCAGAGGAGAGCAGTGAATCTCTAGTATGTTGCAATGGACAAACTTATAGTTGATGTGTTGACTAAGCCACTAGCTAGAGTGGAGTTTGAGTACTTCTAGGAGAAGCTTGGTTTTCTCCAGATAGAGGTTCCTTCCAAGGGGAAGTGATGAGTCTGTGAGCCCTTTTGACATGGTGGTAGGATTGGTTCCTCCCATGGTCAGATGTAAGTGATGATCCCTTCTGACATGGTGGTAGGATTGGTTCCTCCCATGGTCAGATGTAAGTGTTCTTCCCTTCTAACATGGTGGTAGGATTGGTTCCTCCCATGGTCAGATGTAAGTGCCATGCCATTTTGACATGGTGGTAAGCGGGGCCTCCCATGGTCATATATAAGTGCACTAGCCTACATCCAGAATGAAAAAGGGCTGGCTCTGAAGAGACCCACATCCAGTATGAAAAAGGAATATCTCTATTGAAGTACATCCAGCATGAAAAAGGGTTGGCTCTGTAGTGGCCTACATCTAGCATGAAAAAGGGTTGGCTTTGTAGAGACCCACATCTAGTTTGAAAAAGGATTGGCTCTATGGAAGTACATACAACATGAAAAAGGGTTGGCTCTATAGTGGCCTACATCCATCATGAAAAAGGGTTGGCTCTATAGAGACCCACATCCAATATGAAAGAGGATTAGCTCTGTGCAAGTACATCCAACATGAAAAAGGGCTGGCTTTGTAGTGGCCTACATCCATTATGAAAAAGGACCGGCTCCATGGAGGTACACCCAGTATGAAAAAGGACTGGCTCTGTAGAGTACTACATCTAGTATGAAAAAGTACTGGCTCTGTAGAGGAAGACCTACATGGAGGCTAGGCCTACAACCAGCATGAAAAATGGATAGCTTTGTACAACTTCATGTGACGAGAAGAATTGAGAGATAGCGCCATTTGATCGAGATAGCAGAAGCAGTGATGATTATGATAATCCCGTGATGATCTAGAGAAGAAGACTTGTACTGATGAATTGTGTCAAGAGAATACCTTCGTAGTTAAGAGGGAGTGTTGATGTATTTGTAACTTTAAAATGTATTCACTTGTATATTTCATATATTGTATTTCATTGGTCCTTGATGTTCCTATCAGGATATTCATTAATGTAATCAAGTCATGTAAATTCATAGAGATTAACCCTCCTTTGGAAGCCGGGGGTAAATTTCCCATAGTTGTGGGAGACTAGGGTTATTAGACTCTCCTAGAGAAGTTGACCCTGGTAAGTTATTGTCAAGTTGGAAACTAGTCTAAATAGAGAGTGAGCCTCTCTATTTATCACACACACTCACCCAGCTATAGCACATAGGTGAGAGAGAAGAAGCTCGTTCAACTGAGAGAGAGAAAAACTGTTGGAGATCATCTTTTCATATTTTGGTTTTACTGCATCCATTGGTGCTCATTCTATCTCTGAGGAAGTTGTGGGGTTTTTCCTTTATGGTTTCCCCAAGGATAAATATTTGTGTCTATTTTCTCTTGTGATTGATTGATTTGCATGTTATTCTCTCAGATAAGATCCTAATATCATATTGTCTAATTGATAAAAATATAACAAGAAGAAGCCAAAGTAAAACAATGAAGATGAATGTTCGAAGCCTGCAGATGAAGGTTCAATGAAGAAAGTCAATAAGAACGGGAGAAAATACAAGTGTTCTTATTGTGGCAAGGGATTTCATCCTAAGAAGAAATGTTTCAAGAAGAAGTTGGAAATCATGTATCAGTTGCTTGAAAAGCATAACATTGAAGTTCCTAATGAACTAGAGAATCTTGTTAAATCCTCACAACATTGTCATAGTGTGCAGTCCGAAGGTAATATGAACTATTCCTTGAGAATCAGAGTTAAATCATTTCCTCACATCTATGATACATATTCACTTTCTGATATATCAAAATCAGAAATCTCAGTGTCTTTCTTGAATAATCCACCTATTAGTGTACTAGATTCATCTCCCAATTATTTTGATTTTTCACTAGATCCGGACTTGTCTTTAAGCATATCTTCCTCACTCCAATCAAAGTTTTATAATTTTGATTTAGAAGTAAGTTTTCAAGCTGATATGAATGTTATGACATCATCAATACCATCTAATATACCTATGAATACTCCTAATACTATACAAACTCCAAGTTCACTAGTTGATTCCTTATTGGTCTCCTATGCAGTGCTACTTATATCAAATGGTTTCAAGTCTTTTCTATTTTTCAATAGCTGGTAATCCATGACATTAGTCATATTTGGAATTATGTTTGACTTGTTTGTATATGATCTAAGAATATATGGATTAGATCTCAAGTCCACCCATCATTCATATTTTTATACCCATTAGTTTTCCCCACTTGCTCATCATTTTCCTACTCTATCCCTGTATCCTCATGGAGACACTAAATTTTTTGTCTTTGATGCTCCATATGATAATATTTTTGATATGTTAGAGTAATTTCAGCCTCTTTTCAGAATTGGGAATGTGATACTGTAAGAGTGCTTTGATACCATATAGAAATAACAACACTACTATTAAGAGGAATCACAGGAAATAGATCTTGCTACTAAGATACCTCTCACAAGCATACACGGGAAAAATAGAGATAAGAATAGAGAGACTGAATCACATGAAGAAGAGATGAATATTGCAACGTATCATTCCATTGAATAATGATCAATAATAGTGTACATAAATAGTACATCCCTCATAGGTAAAATCTATTTGTACTGGATACAACTCATCAAGCTAAATATATGGATTACACCCCAAATAATAGTGTACTTACTAAATATGATAAACCCTCATAGCTGGCTAAAGCACTTCCCAAATAAGTGAAGGACCTTATGATTTAGAAAAATCATGAGTGATTTGTCAAGTATGATGGAAAAAAATGCTAATCCTAGAAAATGGAGAGAAAATCATGTAGTATGGTTTGGCAACAAAAGATAATAGTTTCCTAGTTAACTAGCTTTACCTTATCAATAGAAAAGCTCGATAAAAGCAGAATAAGGCAAAATCTGCTAGAAAGCACAGTTACTAATTATGGAAATCCATAAAGTAGAAAGGATCAACCTAGAATCAGGATTAAAGCGTTCCTGGGGTATATATGGAAAGTGTTGACTATGTAGTGCAAGTGAATGCAAACTATCTAGGCTAGTGGGTAGGAAATTAATCAAAATTGATTAAATATTTTCGACCTAAGTTATGAAGTGGGTTTATTATATTCCCACAACCCCTTTTAAGTATGAATTTATGATGGTATATAGATGTATATGGATGCATATAAGTTCCAACAAAAAGGCTGTGGTCCCCCTTTGACAATTATTCATGTAAAGAAAAGTGAGGAAAAAGGCAAAACCATATGGGGAAAATCATCCCTCAAGAAATGACAATGCAAAAAATTTGAATAATATGTATTCAACATATATTTATCTTCACTTGAATGATATGAATGAACTTCTTCTTAATGAAATAATTGATGAAGAAATGATGCAATCCATGATCATGTGTTAGAGTGTAGAATCTGCAAGAAAGAAGTGGAGATACTCTCGGTATCTCATCAACTGATCAAGTAAGAGAATTATTAGAATGATTATTTATGATTTCAAACTCTTATCTACAAACAAAATATGAAATGGAAAATATATTTGTGCATACTCCTTCCCAAAGAGTAGAAAAATTAATCCAATTTGTTACACAACTAGTTCCTTGAATAGCTCCAAAATTGTGGTCTGAATCACACATCATTATTACAGTCTTATGTAGCACCTTCCCAGATATGATATGAGCATGAAAAAAAAATTATATATCATAAACATTAGCATATGGAACAACAAATACAAAGGCTTCAGTGACTCCATGAGGATATAGGGATAGAGTAACAAAACTATGAGCAACTGGGGAAAACTGATAAGTTGAAAAATCTGAATGATGAATGGACTTGAGATATGAACCATAAGTGTTTATAACAGATACAAAAATGTGTAATGTAAGTCCAATGATGAATAATTTCATGGATAACCAACCAGTAAAAAATAGGCAAGACTTCAAAGCATGTAATATAAGTAACACCACATAAGAGAGCGATGAGTAATCAACTAGTGAACTTAGGATTTGTATAGTCTTAGGATTATTCATAGGTATGGTATATGGTATGTATGGTGGTATGAATGCTCTCATGACATGTATATCATCCTACAAACATGCTTCTAAATAAGAATTATAATCATGTGAAGAAGAGTTTCTCAAAGATAAGTCAAGATCTACTGGAAAATCACAATTATTGAGAGATGAATCTAGGAGATTGATAGATATACTATCAAAGAAAGGATATGATATTTATATTCTGACATATCATAAAATGAATCTATATCAGATACATGAAGAAAAGATTTAAATCTGGCACTCAAGGCATACTTTAGATCACCTTGGAACTCCACACTATGGCAATGTTCTAAGGAATCCATAGGATTCTCTAGCTAATGTGGAACTTCCATGTTGTGCTTCTCAAGAAGATGAGACATGATGTCCATATTATTCTTGAAACATTTATTCTCAGGATGAATTCCCTTGCTACAATAATAACACTTGGATGTGCTCCCTTTCTTCTTAACCTTCTTCACTAATCTTCATCAGCAGGCTTCGAACTTTCATTTTCAATTTTTGACTTTGGATTCTTCTCTTTCACAATTTTATTTTCTTTGAATTTTGTATTATTGCTTCCTTGAACCATTATAGCATGATCCTTTCCATTGTAATATCTAATAGAACCCATATGTATTAATTTTTATTTCCCCTTTGTTATTGAATCAAAGAAAGTACAAAACGAAAGCATTTTCCAATTAGAAACAACAAGCCTAGTAGCATGAAAAGTAGACACAAAAACTGAGTATTCAAGACCCAATTTAGAAATAATGGAAATGCTTAATTGATCATATTTATTATCAATCCCACAATTTTTGAGCATTATAACAAGTTACTTTAATTTGCTGAAGAAACCATCAATAGAATTGAAACTGCTTGGACTCATTGAGAAAAACTCAATCTCCAACCGATGCGCTCTTAATGCATCTTGAACTCCAAAGAGAGACTCAAGCTTGGTCCATACCTGGTTTGAAGTGGTCAAACCATAAAGATGAAAGAGTAGATCAGGAAAAATAGATATTCAAATAAATCCATATGCTTCATCCAACATTCTATGCCGCTTAGCTTTATCAACAACAACATTGGGCTCATTCTCCAAAGCTAGAGTAACTCTGTATAGTGCCTTACTACAAAATAGAATGCCAATATTGGATTTCCATTCATAATATTTGAAGGGAGTCAGGATCATATTTGAATAAGAATCCATATTGAGATGTTGATGCGCTCAAGGAGAAAATCTCTGCAACCTGCACAAATAAAACTAGGAGAAAAATATTGTAAGCTTAAATCAATCTCTTCTTCAAATAGGGATAGGAGACTAGATGCGCTCCCCAACTTTGTAGAACTTGAGAAAACTTGTTCTTTGATACCATGTAGGATTTCTCTGATACCATATAGAAATAACAAATCTAATATTAAGAGGACTCACAGAAACTAGATCTTGCTACTATGATAATTCTCAGAAGCATACAGAGGAAAAACAGAGAGAAGAATATACAGATTGAATCACATGAGGAAGATATTAATATTGGAGTGTATCCTTCCATTGAATAATGATGAATAATAATGTAGATAAATAGTGCATCCCTCATAGGAAAAATTGAGTTGTATTGGAGACAACTCATTAATCTCATATAGACTTACTAAATATGATAAACCCCCATAGGTGGCTAAAAAACTTCCCAAATCAGTCAAGGACCTCACGAATTATAAAAATCATGAGTGATTTGTTAAGTATGATGGAAAAACATGTCGATCCTAGAAAGTGGAGAGAAAATCATCGAGGATGGGTTGGAAACAAAAGATAGCAGTTTCCTAGTTGACTAGCTTTACCTTATCCACCTAAAAGCTGGATAAAAGCATAATAATGCATAATTTGCAGGAAAGCATAGTTACAAATTTTGGAAGTCAATAAAGTGGACATGATCAACCCAAAATCAAGATTGAAGCATTTTTGGGGTATATATGGAAAGTGTTGACTATGTAGTGCAAGTGGATGCCAACTATCTAGGCTAGTAGGTAGGAAATTAATCAAAATTGATTAAATATTTTATCCTAAATTATGAAGTGGGTTTATTATATTCCCACTGCTACAACTGATCGAAAAGAATATTCATGGCCCACATCACCATTTTGCAACTATACAAGGAACTAATTGTGTTGGATTTTTTGTGTAGTTTTTACTCTTTGGGAAGGAGTATGCGCATATTTCTTTTCCTTTTCAGATTTTGTTTGTATATTAGAGTATGATAGCATAAATGAGAGTTTAGATAATGCTCCTCTACCATCAAATTATGAGATACAAGGAGTCTCTCATCTTCCTTCTTGCAAATGCTACACTCTAGCGCATCATCGTGGAGTTCAAAACTTGTTAGACAAATTCTTATATCAAAATTTGTTAAGCCAACTCATTCAAGTGAATAAAATTAAATTGTGAAGACATTTTGTTGAATTTTGTGCCGTATCCTTTCTCGAGGGAGGATTTTCTCCATGTGGTTTTTCCTCTTTCCTCACTTTTTTGGACATAGATAATTGTAAAGGGTGCCATAGCCTTGTTCCTAGGCCATATATGCACCTATATTTATAATGATTTGAGATAAATCCATCATAAAGTCAGACTTAAAGGGAGGTGTTGAAATATGATAAACCCATTCCATACATAGGATAAAAATGTTTAATCATTTTTTATTAATTTCCTATCCACTAGCCTAGATAGTTGGCATCCACTTGAACCACTTGGTCTACACTTTCCATATATATACCAGTAGCATATTTTTCCTAATTATGGATAGATCATGCTGAATGTATTGACTGATCATATTAGTAACTGTACCTTCCTCCATATTATGTATGCATCCTCCATTATTCCAACTTTTTAGTGGAGAAGGTAAAGCTAGTCAACTAGGAAGTTGCTATCTTGTGTTTCCAACCTATCCTCCATGATTTTCTCTCCATTTTCCATGATTATCATGATTTTCCATCACTCATGACAAATCACTCATGATTCAGCAGATTTGTGAGGTCCTTGACATATTTAGAAATTTTTTTACTCACCTACGGGGTTTTATCATATTTTAGTAAGTCTCATTTATGAGCTATCATGAGTTGTCTTATACCAGCTCTATTTTTCCTTTATAAGGATGTATTAACAATGTAATATTTATAATTAATGAATAATCAATTTATTTTATCAATAGCCAATTATTAGTCTTCTCTTGTTTCCAGAATCATTATTCTCCTCTCTATTTTCTTCCTTGTGCATGCTTGTGAGAAATATCTTGTAGCTAGATATTCATATTGTGTTTCCACATGGTATTAGAGCCTGAATTTCTACATGGTATCAAAATTGAGGTTTCTAAATATAGCAATATATACATCATATTTCTTAGGATTTCAAGTTCTACATATTTCAGGTTCTATCAATTCTCTACATCAAAGCGCATTGAATCTCTTATCCCACTCCAAAGATTCAGAGCTTAAATGAAGAATACAATTTTTTTCTCCTAGTATTTATGTGTGCAGGTTGCAAAGAGTATCTTCTTGATTGCATCGACTTCTCAACAAATATTCCTCTTAAGCTATGTTCCTTACTCCTTTAAATTATCATGAATGGAAAGCCAAAATTGACATTCTATTGCGTAGTAAGGGACTATACATAGTTTCTTTGGCTTTGGAGAATGAGCCTAATGATATTGTTGAGAAAGATAAGGGGCATAATAGGTTAGATGAATCCTATCGATTTCTTTGACTCTCTATTTCTCCTAATCTTATTTTTCATCTAGATGGTTTTACCACTTTAAACTAAGTATGGGCAAAACATGAGTCTCTCTTTGGAGTGTAAGATGAGATAAGAGCACATCACTTTGGAGAATGATTTATTCTTATTGAGTCCAAGCAGTTTTGAATCCATTGAAGGTTTTTTCACCAACTTCAATTTACTTGTTCTATTGATAAAACAATGTGCAATTGAGAAGAAGGAATATCAATTGATTATTTCCGTCCTTTCAAAATTGGGTCTTGACTACTCCTTTTTTGTGTTTTTTTTCATGCTACTAGGATTGCTATTTTGAATTGGAAAATCCCTTCTTTGAGTACATTATTTGATTCACTGGAAAAGGAGAAAGATAAATTGATCTAGATGGGTGCTCTTAGAATATCCAAGTTAAAGGATCATGCTCTTATAGTTCAAGTAATTAAGAATGAAAATCGAAAAGAGAAGCAAATAGTGAAAGAGAAGAGTCCAAATTCTGATAATGAAGATGAAATTTCAAAGCCTATTGGTGAAGGTTCAATGAACAAAGTTAAGAAGAAAGGGAGAAAATATAAGTGTTCTTATTGCAACAAGGGATTTCATCCTGAGAAGAAATGTTTCATGAAGAATTTGGAAATCATGTCTCAGTTTCTTGAGAAGTATAACATCATAGTGCCTAATGAACTAGAGCAGCCAAGTGAATCCTTAGAACACTATCATACAGGGATGGTTTTAAGAAACCCCCCTAGATTTATATGTATAAAAAATGGGCGAATCTCTCTAATATATAGGAAAATTCGAAGGTGATTTTATCAATAATATAATATGTATATATAAAAAATTTGGTGAATCTTTCTTTTTATTATATAATTGTATATAATGTTGTAAAATCCTGGAGAATATTTCATTTTATTATATAATTTTGAAGAATCTTGGCGATTCTTTCACTAATTTATAACATATTGTAAAATCTTGGCGAATATTTCACTTCATTATAAAAAAATTGTAAAAAATGGAAAATCTTGCACTAATTTATAAAATATTGTAAAAATAGATGAATAACAACATTAGTCAAATAACATGAATCACATAATCAACAATAGAACATGTAGACTCACAAGTCACAACTATAAGGTTTCAGTGAAACACAATTGTACTGACTAGATTCAGGCCAAGCGGGGACTCCACTTGTTATCTCATCCCTCAATGGTCCAATGGACATGTGGGGACCTGAATATTGAGAAACCAATAAACTTATGGAATCATACATTATGCTCAATATTGGACTCTTAGATTTAACCATTTTTTTCATCTTAAACTTCCTTCACTCTTTTTTTTGTTCTCTCCTTCAAACTACAATCAGTTTACCAACTGAGAAAGCCAGGTTGAACAATATTGCAGATTCTTGTCAACAACATAGCACAACATTTAACCCATCTGATTCCTCATGTAATATGTATAGCCTCTTCGCGCGAGACAATTGGCTTATAGAAATTTACAATTCAGATTTAACCATTTTTTGCATCTTAAACAAACTAAAATTTTATACTTTAATTCCTAAAACAGAACTAAAACATAACTAGATCCAAAACAATACTGCTATAATAAATTCAAAACATAATTTCATCTCTTGCAACTTTAACACTCCAAATTTCACTGTGTTAAAGTTAGTCCTCGAAATGATTTACCAATTACCATGTATAAAACATAAAAAATAACAATATTATAACTAATGAAAAGAACAAAAGAAATGTACAAGAAATAAAGAAGTAATGGCAATAATAGTAAATATAATAACCAGTTAACAAAGAACAATATTAAAGCTAGTCTAGAACTATTTGGATGAACATTATACTCAGATACTTTTAGTTTAAGATCTTGTCACTAAAAGGACAAGTCACCAAAGGAACAGATGACATACCTTGACAGAGAGTAGGTTATAGTGTTGTAGGTTAAGGTTAGATACTTACAGCAAAAAGCAAGATATCTCAGTCACCATGTGTGAAGACCCTAGTAGTAGTGATATTTAGCCCAAAACACAACTAATCAACCTTTAAAGATCAAAACTCCCTCTAGCATAATTAACACCAAACAAGTCATGTCCAAAAAGGTAAGGTCAAATTAGCCACGACCTATCTAGGATAGGTTATTGTAGTCCACTTTATGGATGAGGGAGGTCATCATAGTCCTTGGCCCATCTAGGACAAATCATACATAGCCACAATCCATTAGGATAGACCTTACATAGTAAAAAAATAAGGTTTAGCATTCCCATAAGGATGACGCCAAATATAACAGTACAAGAGTAGCCCATAGAAATGAGCTCGACCTTTATTTTCAGCAGAAAAATGGTCTTGGATCAACCTAATACAGTCGCGGGTTAGCCTCATAAATTCATGACCCAGCATAGCAGCATGAGAGACACCACACATTCCACAAGTCAAATGCATAAGGTCAGAGCTCAGCATGAGAGACACCACATAGTCCATGGGTCATATGCATGTTGTCACAACTCAACAAAACTCACAATTCAACAAATAAGGGAGCACAAAGAAACCCTTAAACTCAGATCTGTTAACCTAGGGATGAAGATGTAAAACCCTAGAAGCATACTCCTTGATGCCAAACAAAAAGATCAAAGGTGATATGTATCTTCTTGGATGGATTCATAATGAAGGATATGACTTGTTTTTATAACTTGAAAGGACTTCTAAGGGGTCTTTCTTCAAACCCAACTTCTAGGATGGTTACCAATAAAATAAAAATAGGTTGAATTAGTATAGGGTACGAAAGGTAAAAATGGTCACATAAATAACAACAATAAAAACAATAAGGTTAGGTCATCATACCAAAGAGGTCATGGTACCAAAAACAGTAAGGGTTATAGTACCAAAAGTACCATAAGTTAACTAAGGGTCACAACAAGGTGGTAAGCAAACCCCTATACCGACAAGACCAAAGTGTATCATAAAGGTGGGGAGACAACCCCTTTTACCTACAAGACCAACAGAACCAAGGAATTTAATATATTCTCTCTCAAGGTATATCATCATGTGTGTTCCATATATCTTTATCATCAATGTATAAGGAGAAGATCCAAAATGGATAATGTGCCACTAGAAAAAAGGCTACTATAAAATACTATATAAATATATAAAACCATGCAAAGAGGAGATGAATGGTAACATAAAACCATGCAAGTGAAAACACTCTACTCCCACTATCTATAGTAAATACCCATGAGAACAACAATATAAAGTTGGTGGAATTCATAATGAAGTAGGATTCTATAATGATATCTCAACATCTTGATAACACAAAAATGTAATGCATAATAATGAAATTCAAATAAACCCATTTGAATAATGCTTTCGATTAATTGAAAAAAAAATAAGTAAAAGATAAACAACTTATAACAAAAGAATATGCCATTTTAAATCACATGTTAAGATATAATTTCAATCAAATTCAACATTAAACATATTGCTATTAAATGATAGATGGTTCACGTTCTGAAATAATACGAAAGCAGAATTGAACGTTGATCCCTTTCCTTTTCTCCTCAGACAATTATAGTCATCACTTCTCAAATCACAAATGTTTCAAAATCAGGGGGAAAACGTTGTTGTCATCCATGGTCAATTCTATTAAGGCCAAGAATTTAATTAATAAATGAGTCTTTGGTACAAAAATTTCAGAAGTACATTTATTGGTTTCCTATACTAGCCATTATCTCAAATATCCATAAGAAGAAGCTATGACTAAAGACATTTCATTCATTATTTACTCAATGAATGAGAAACTATGGTACAAAATGTCACAAGTACATTGATTGGCTTACCTATGCCTGCCATTTTCTCAAATATGCATCACAAGAAGCTATGAGTTAAGATGAACAACTCTACTTGACCTATTATTTTTCTACAGAAAATAGTGATCATAGGAGAAATTATACAAAAGGCAACCCTCATGCAATCTAGTAGACCTATGATTGACAAATTGTCATGGAAAGGTGAACTTATACAGTTTGAGCTACATGAAAGCATATCAACTCAACCAAATGCTCATCATTATAAATGTGAAGTTAAAGTAACCTCTATCAGTTTCACGAGATGAAATTTTAAAATTCACTTTACAACCTAACATTAAAATGTCCTGGAAGCTGTCTATACTATATAATATAAATAGCCAATACTAGGGTTGCACTTCTACACCTAGACAGGATTTTCTTCTTCAAGAATGTTCACAATTTCTTTGTGCTCATAAATCTCAACTTTTGGAGAAATCCCAAGTTTAATAGGATTTTATTCCCATAACTTTGTTTGTTTCAAACTGATGTTTAACGACAAGTATAAAACCAAACACTATTGCTTTTAATGTCGAACATATTGTTTCTTCAATGGGGCTCTTAATGAAAATTCTAAAAGGTATCTATTTTTAATGTTCCAAAGGAACATCAAAACCATATATGTTTTGAAGAGATATAAGATCTATGAGTACTTTCTTGAATGCACATAAAAACCAAATAATTTATTCTATATGTAATATGCATATCTCAATAACCTCTATGAGTTTTACCAGATAAAAATTTAAAACTCACTTTACAACCTAAACTGAAAATTATTTGCAAGGTGTCTCTAGAATATAGTACAATTCATAATGGTGTGACTACTAATGTGAGTAAAATCAACTAATTTCAACACCAGTCAAATCTAAATGGCAAAAGACAAAATCTCACATAAAATAATTCAAAAAATTACAAGACCCAAACAGTTTCATAATAAGGACTTTGCAATATCCTCGATAGAAAAAAACAACTATAACAATGCCTTGTAGAACCAAGATGATGTCCTCAATATACTACTGTAAAATAGAACCTGTTCGTGCTTCCCATATTTGATAAAACTAAGTTTATCTAGTTGATGGTTGAAGAAAAATGAAAAGGTGACCATGACAAAATGAGCCTAGAATTGTCAATTTATATCAAGATTAGGGTGGTCCTCTTAGGACTTAAGTATCCTTTAACAATATCAATAAAATTGGGACAGATCAAACTTTTAGGACGTTCTCACATATTAATCCCTCTTCTGAAAGAGTGATTTGTTGGATGTTCTCACATATTAAGAGTTTTCATCAGATACGTCACACAAATGAAGGAATCCATAGTCTCATGTCCAAGACCTCATCGTCACTCTTATCAAAAGGCGAAATCTATTTTTCTCTGAAGGATAGAAAGTTCTGGCAAAGAAATGAAAGTCCAACCTGTCAAAGAACTTTTACCCTAAACAATAAGCAAATCCCAATAACAACCAATGTTACCAGAATCTACAATTTGAGAAAACAACAAATCCTTTTTTTGCATATTTTTGTGACCTTTTATCCATATCTTCCATTTTTCTAACTTTTTATTTTTCAAGCATTTGTCAAGTTATTGTCATACACAATTTTTGCAACATTGACAATAACCCACTCTATCTCTTAGTCAACCGTAATAGAAAAAAGGCATGAAGTATAAGCAAGTTAATCTTGTATTATAGTTAGCACAAACCTGTAGACTAACAATCAACTGACTCGGCATAAAATAGCACTTTACATATCCCATGCTATTTAGAAGTTGAAGACAGTTTTCCTATGAGGGAAATGCTACAAGTCACTTGAGTTAGAATAATACTTTCACTATGAGAGAAAGGAAGAAAGAAGTGGTGTAGCAATACTCCTAGCACTACATTTCAAAAATAATGTCTCCACATCAGTAAGAATGTGTTAAATTAGTGTAATTTTTGGTTCATTTCAATAGCAGGGGAGCTTGGGAAATAAAGAAAAGGGATTTCATGTGTTCATTGTCACAAAAAACACCTAACAGGAAATCAGATACTGCTGTAACATTGGGCAGTTATCTACCATTTCCAAATTATGATCCTAAATATTCCAGCAGAGTTTAATTTGAAAAACTAATTTTTTATGTTTCTATATTTCTCCTGAAATGTCATTTCAAAATGTGGAAATGTAGAAAAAAATCTAGGATTTGTGGGAGAAACAGAGACATAATTTAGGAAATGTAAAACAAAAACTGATGAAGGGGATCGCATGACATTGTATAAGAACATATTCTCCTTAAAAGTAGCTTTTCCTCATTTTTCCAGGCACCTGATCAACGACAAATTATTTTTTGTCTTGAGTCATGATTTATGTATCCATGTACTCCTACTATAACAATTATGCTTGTGTTTTAGTTCACAAAAATACCATCTAAAATATAAGAAAATAACAAAAGAGGAAATCTTGTAGTTAAAATGGCCCTAACCTGATATGACCACATTTGCAAGGACAAGTCCCTTGTTACATCCTTGAAACCACTTAGGGTTATTGGACCCAGGACTCCTGCATTTTCCATCTCAAAATGGGGCCCAATATTCTTTAACCACTAACAGATAAAATCTTTAGAATCACTTCAGAGGAGAAGTGTAACAGTAAGAAGTAATTATACACAGTCCATCTATGGAATGCGCTATTAAACAACCAACAATCTAAATCTAACTATCTCCCCAACAAGTTGGATTTTCTCACTTGTTTGATATCTCACCAACAAAAAATACAAGGCATGGAACACAAGCAACAACATAAAAGGTTTTGAAGCTAACCTATAGACCAACATTCATACTCAAGAGAGAAATCTTGTTTGTTCCAATATTTAGCTTAACAAGTTAACACAATATGAAAAGCTTACTTTCGAGTTCTCTGTGCTTCCATACTGACTCCCTACAAGCATCCAAAGAAACTTTAAACCCAATTTGCATAACCTTGGAATAAGTATAGCTCTAAATTCTCTATACTCCTCTTTAATCTAGAAAAAAGCATCACTATCATAAACAAGAATTTCCAGTTACTCGCTGATATGAACCTCAACACAGCAACAAGTTGAGAAGTGTAAAATTATACCCAAGGTTTTATGTTGAATGAACAAATACCTGTGAGATCACCATTTATGAAGAAATGTAACGCATGACCTACTAACTGCATAGTAAGAACTGGGAGACCACCATTCGTTATAAAGGGTTCATCTCCATCAGCTTCCACACTGCCCAAGAGACGATTTAATTAGTGTCTAGAAATACATGCATATGAATTAAAACTTTTCATTTAAATCAGCTCTTAATAAATTGAGCACCATTAAACACCACTGTTGTCAATCTTGTAGGCATAATGTTGAAAACCAAAACACTAATACAGTTGCAACTAGGATAGATTACATATTTTTTGGTCAAATTATAAAACCATATAGTTGCATGGGAAGGTAACAACAAATTTTATGAACCCTATGATTCACCTTAGTACTTCTCTTCTCTCAACAAGGTCTCAATAATTTTTTCTTTTTGAGTTTCACACATTTAATGGATATGGGCCAATGCAAGTATGATAAATGAACATTAAATATGAAATCAATAGGGAGCAATTCGATATAGGAAAGGATAAAGATGCAAAATCTCAGGGATGCAGTTATAAATATTAACAAAGAAGAAACCAAACCATGGTTTTGAGCTAAAGAATCAAATGCAGCAACCTTAACATACAATCTATAAGTCCAAACTAAAAAGTTTACACAATTCAAATCCAAGCATGCCATTGCACAAGGAAATTCCTCTAAAATTTTCGACTTTGACTGCACTAATTGGCATCAGTCAGGAAAAAATTGCAATCAGAAAACAAGATAAGGAAGTGTGATGTCTCACCTTGTTATGTACCATAAGTAATTAGTATTATCCCTTGTAATGTTTATCTTCTCTAGCAAACCCACTGAAGTGATGGAAATGTCTTCAAAAGAGGCAATATTTTCATCAATAGATTCCCAACCAAACCCTCCAACAGGTGCCATTTTCATTTGTGATGTTTGTATGTCAACCTATGAAAAAAAGATAATCAACATTGAAATAGATCCTATTGTAAGATAAATAAGTATGTAAATTAAAAACAAAAACCAAACACACCTTACTATGGAAGGTAGAAAAGCAGTGCACTGAACTAGAAAGCTTAATGTTACACCAATAATTAGAAAACACAACTATATCTAGAGAAAATTATCCCTTCACATTACCCAAGAGGATCTATTAATATAATATTTTTGCATTGGACATGCTACAATATACATGCAAACAAGGAATGGGAAAAACTATAATAGAAACAAAATGCCTTATTTTATGTTTTATTATCAAATGTTCTCTGAGATATCATGTACACATATACTTTGTCTACTATCAGTTGGACCAGTGGAGACCTTGATTAATTGTTTGGTACACGTAATCAGTTATTGCAACCTGAATCTAGATTATGTACTTCCATTTTGGTAGTTTATGCTCAAATTGAAATAAACAGATTGCATCAAAAGGGATCAACATCCAAGTACTTTAAATTTTCACATCAACTTTAATAATTTGTGTGATTTTAAATTTAGAATGGATAACAAAGAAAAAAGGGCCTCGATCCTCTGAGATTGATATAAAAAAATTAAAAACAAACAAACAAACAAACAATAATCACAATTTTATCACCTTTGCAGTATTGAAAACCACAATTCTACAATCAAGGAGAATGTTAACAGACCCCAGAGCTATTTTAAAGTTTTCACCATTAAATATGACTCTTGCAATGGAATTTGAATCATAATTTACAAGAAATACTGCACAATTTCTAGCTCCTAGAGAATACACATAAGCCTGAACAGACAATGGATAAGTCAGTTCTATCCCACAGAGAATCCTTATTAACAAAGTAGGAGAAACCTTTCTATTTTATTTCTATATGGAATGCATATATCTATAGTGCATTCAAAGAAGCTTACTTGCTAGAAATTCCCAAGAGATGTAACAACAGGATTGCCACTAACTAAAGCAGGCTCACAAAGCTTTATGTCTTTGAGTAATTCCTTAAGATGACACCACTTTGGCTGCCTAATAAGTTCTACCAAAGATAAACAGTCAACAACAATAGGTTGTGTTACAAAGGTCAAAATCCCTTTCACCGTTCAGAAAGATGGGAATTGGAAGGAAAAGGCAAGCATTGCATAAGCCTTGAAGAAATTCACATCATAGATGAAGAAAAAAAACTCAATCTTTCTGTTGTTTTCTAAATTTTCTGACAATGCTCTTTTTTATTGCAGTTGTTTTACATTGAGCCCAAGAAAATAAAATTCATAGAATCTACTTTCCTTTTCAAACAAATCGACAACCTAATAAATTGCTTAAGAATGAAATTTAAATCCTAGAAAAACTTCCCACAATTGTGCAATATTGTGCAGCAAATTCAAGTGAAGATTGTCAAAAAAGTATTTAATCACATCCAAGATAAAATGTACCATATTCATCTGTGGGTTCATCATAATCATAAGTGGTTGCAACGAAAGGCCCTCCTGCAGTACAACCAAAATTTGTTCCTTTGTGGTACTAGAAGAGAAACAAATTAGATTAGCACATATTGTAGTCAAAATTTCCATATATGAATGTCACATGCTAGGTCAATCCAATTCATCATGTGCAAATCATACCATGTAGTAGTTTACAAAAGATCCACCCTTCATAAAAAATCGAGCTACTGCAAAGGCCAGATCTTCCACTGGTCTATGAGGAGATGCACCTCCAAATTCAGTATACCTAGAAAACTAGACAAAATGTTTCATATTACTATAAGTTGGAATTACATTTAAAACTGACAATAAACATTGCTGCATATTTTCATTTTTCAATTTGTCACAATAAAATTTTTACTGCAGAGCTTAGAATCTTCAAAATATCAATTTATCAAAGGAGGCATTACTAGGATTTCCCTCAACTTCTTACTTCTTCTGAACAGAATTTGAAGTTCAAAATAAATTTAAGCATGAAATAAAGTAAGTTGTTATTCCATGAATTGAAATTAACTACAAAATAATCTCAGTACCAGTCACTCCAGGCTTCCATCCACATTGTTGGATTATAAGGATTGTAAGGTACAAAGTTGTCACAGTGGAAACCATTGCAAGTGTTTATCTATTTCAAATATTAAAGAAGAAATAAGGTAAAATAATGGAATCTTGGATATCTCAACATTGATTATTACAATAATAAGAAAAACAGAATGAAGAACCCTGAAAACCCCATAATCTATTAAATGGAAACTATTTTGCTTTCAATTGCACTCAGTGGTAGTCATTCATCAAAATGAAAAATGACAATTTATTTGTGTCTACACTAATTACTTATTTTAAATTCCATTAGTATGAATTGTACAGAATATGCAAAGGTAACTAATTCAATTGATGCAACTAGTGTAATATTTTGATACAATTTGACAAGTTCATCCAGACACAGGGGTCACCAAATGCCCAGTTAAAGATATTAGCATATAAATATCTAAGAGGGTGTCATTAACAGAGCTCACCATAGGGTCTAGTGCATCATCTTGTTTGCACATTACCCAAGGTACACCCGTATCCATTCCCACAGCCATCTGGGCAGCCCAATTCATGTAATTCACTCCAGCAGGCTCAAACAACGTTTCTTCAGTTTTATACTCATTTTCCACCTGTAAGAACACTTTTTTATTAGTCCTAATATTAATAAATCAAACCAAGTTTACATAGAAAGTTCAAACACATGCCATATCGCTCTTTTCTGCATGAAGAGATTGCCCAAAATCACCTAAATCACAGTCAGACATAGTTTATAGCGTCTGAAATTAACTCAGGTCTATTTTTTTTAGATTTGTTTTCACCCCTTTTGTGGAGAGAAAGAGACTACAATTCAAAACCCCCTAATACATGTTGCCACTCAATGGCTGTCTCACTAGTGCAAGAAGGCCATTTCAAGCGATTGGGGCCACATGCAATTTCTTGGTAACTTTGGCATAATAGATATCCTGGACATGCTTTCAGTACTATAAGAAGAGGAGGATTTTGTCAAAATATAATAATAACACCAATCCATATAAAATACCTCTAAGCTTTATCAATATCAAATGAATCTAATAAAAATTCAAATGTTTATTTGTATAGACAATCTATCAATTCTGCAAACTTCCCCCTTCATTTTTTATTGAGTAGGAAAATATCAAGGCTCAAAGTAAAATCATGCTTATCAGGCACCCACATTCTCACAGTGGATACAAGACCCACACTTATGCTCTCAACATAGCTTGGGAGGTTCATACTTATGTTTTTTCTGCAATATACTCATCTAGAAATAGCAAGATAGCATGTTGGTCCAATGATTTAAAAATATTGTAGGGTGGACAAGAAATTCATATTCAGTTAAAATATCAATAATGAGCACTACAACTGCATGAAGTTAACTGTCATAATTCATGGCACAGATTTTACAATTGACCCCTGGTTCTTAACCTTGCTCAGCCTAGACTATTCCTTCTACGCAATCATACTAAAACTTAAGTATTTAATGTACATTGACTATGTTAGATTTATCTCGATGCATGTATCATTCAGTGGATTGAAAGAAGACATGGTAAAAATTAACAACTATAACTTTCCAGATTGAGTAATTTATATAGAATGAGACCTCACAATAGATTTTTTTTTATATTCAAGGGATAAAAATCCTCATAACTCACACATCATTATAGCAGCAGAAATATTTCCATGTTTCATCCTCCTATTGTGCATAAATGGAATTATGCTTTATCATAATCCCCTCCGCAATCAAATATATGGAAGAAAGCTTGATGAATAAGAGAAAGAAAAAACCAAGATGCTTCAAGAAGATGATTCAAATTGTATACTCCCACTTAAACAATGGCTGCATACTAAGTCGATAATATTTGTAAATTACTAATTTTAAATGACCACAAAATAGAATGTCTTAGGTGGGAACCATGACATGGTATTCCTCTTGCTTTCTAAATAAATTGACAACCACCATAATTGCATGAACAACCAACACAACACACAAGGAGACTCCCATAATGGATTCCATAAAGCACAATGCTCTTCTCCAACATGTACAAAATGTTTTTGTCTCTTGCCATTCGCAAGAATCAGTTGAACCTTCAAACGAATCGAGATTAGCTAGTAAGCAATTTTAAATTCCATTAGTATGAATTGTACAGAATATGCAAAGGTAACTAATTCAATTGATGCAACTGGTGCAATATTTTGATACAATTTGACAAGTTCATCCAAACACGGGGGTCACCAAATCCCCTGTTAAAGATATTATCATATAAATATCTAAGAGGGTGTTGTTAACAGAGTTCACCATAGGGTCTAGTGCATCATCCTGTTCGCACATTACCCAGGGTAAACCCGTATCCATTCCCATAGCCATCTAGGCAGCCCAATTCATGTAATTCACTCTAGCATGCCCAAACAACGTTTCTTCAGTTTTATACTCATTTTCCACCTGTAAGAACACTTTGTTATTAGTCCTAATATTAAGAAATCAAACCAATTTTACATAGAAAGTTCAAACACATGCCATATCGCTCTTTTCTACATCAAGAGATTGCCCAAAATCACCTAAATCACACTCATCCTTGGTTTATAGGGTTTGAAATTAACTCAGGTCTGTTTTTTTTAGGTTTGTTTGCACCCCTTTTGTGGAGAAAAAGAGACCAGAATTCAAAACCCCCTAATACATGTTGCCACTCAATAGCTATCTCACTGGTGCTAGAAGGCCATTTCAAGTGGTTGGGGCCACATGTAATTTCTGGGTAACTTTGGCATAATAGATACCCTGGACATGCTTTCAGTACTGTGAAAAGAGGAGGATTTTGTCAAAATATAATAATAACACCAATCCATATAAAATACCTTTAAGATTTCTCAATATCAAATGAATCTAATAAAAATTCAAATGTTTATTTATACAGACAATCTATCAATTCTGCAAACTTCCCCCTTCATTTTTTACTGAGTAGGAAAAGCTCAAGGCTTAAATTAAAATCATTCTTATCAGGCACCCACATTCTCATAGTGGATACAAGACCCAAAATTATGCTCTCAACATAGCTTGGGAGGTTCGTACTTATGTTGTTTCTGCAATATACCCATCTAGAAATAGCAAGATAGCATGTTGGTCCAATGATTTAAAAAGATTGCAGGGTGGACAAGAAATTCATATTCAGTTAAAATATCAATAATGAGCACTACAACTGCATGAAGTTAACTGTCATAATTCATGACACAGATTTTACAATTGACCACCGGTTCTTAACCTTCCTCAACCTAGACTATTCCTTCTACACAATCAGACTAAACCTTAAGTATTTAATGGACAGTGACTATGTTAGATTTATCTCGATGCATGTATCATTCAGTGGATTGAAAGAAGACATGGTAAAAATTAACAACTATAACTTTCCAGATTGAGTAATTTATATAGAATGAGACCTCACAATATATTTTTTTTATATTCAAGGGATAAAAATCCTCATAACTCACACAGCATTATAGCAGCAGAAATATTTCCATGTTTCTCCTCCTACTGTGCATAAATGGAATTATGCTTTATCATAATCCCCTCCGCAATCAAATATATGGAAGAAATCCTGATGAATAAGGGAAAGACAAAAGAAAGATGCTTCAAGAAGGTGATTCAAATTGTATACTCCCATTTAAACAACTGCTACATACTAAGTCGATAATATTTGTAAATTACTAATTTGAAATGACCACAAAATAGAATGTCCTAGGTGGGAACCATGACATGGTATTACTCTTGCTTGCTAAATAAATTGACAACCACCATAATTGCAGGAACAACCAACACAGCCCACAAGGAGACTCCCAGAATGGATTCCATAAAGTACAATGCTCTTCTCCAACATGTACAAAATGTTTTTGTCTCTTTCCATTTGCAAGAATTAGTTGAACCTTCAAACGAATCGAGATTAGCTGGTAAACAATTTTCTTTCTTATCGTCTATCTTATAAGCTTCTTTTTCTAACTCAGTTAGGCCAGTGCTCTCGTAATCTTCCTCGTTATCTAACATCTCCTCAAAAACAACGCTTGAAGCAGGTGACAAAGAATCAGTTCTATGCACACTTTCTGACTATTCAAAACTGTTCTGCAAATCTCCTTCTTCTGAATTGCTTCTAACTGAATACCCATCAGCTACACTATATAGACTGTCAAGCATTTTCCTTCCTTATTCTGCTGTGATCATATGTCGATTGTCTCCACCTATGGATTCATTGACAGTGCCATTGGCAGCTGGATTTAAGTTCATATTCCAGTCAATTGCATTCAAATTATCATGGTTAGCTTCTGCAGAATATGCAAGTTCTCCTCTGGATTGCAATTTTCTACATGTGTTTTTGGAGGAGGATTGTTGTTCTAGAGACCTAACAAATTTCCTTGGTGTGTTGAATACACTCATATTATCAATTTTAATATATGATCCTGGATTCTGAGGAAGAGAACAAATAGTAAAGCACCCGAGCATTTGCAATCAAAAGAGATAATGCCGATATAATAAAGTGTACCAACTTTTCTTAAGCTTCCTCATCAAGCACAAGATGCATCAAACGAGAAAAAATAGAAAAACTAAGAAGGACACGTCCCATGCTCTTTATGCATACCTTAGGGCTAACTGCTTCTTTCATAGCTGAAGGGAAATGTGAGTGAGCATAGTTAATGCAGAGGGAAAAACATGGGTCATTTTCATCCTCTTTATAGGAACATCTCCTTTCTAAGCAGTCCTCATCATAAAACGATGCATCTCTATTTTCCCCATGTCTATCAACCATATGTATCTTGGTCCTTGTTTTCCTATTACCATGTTCATAAGAGTATTTTCTTTCTGATGCTCCATCACTTTCATACTTTGCAACAACTTCTATATCACTCCCAGAAATGATGCCATTTTCCAGTGAAATGCTTCTATTCCCTTCCTTGTCAAATAAATGTTATTATGGCACCAAATATATCCTGAAATTGCCATCTTTTAAAGTGTGAGTTAAGAAACAATGAGGTTTTTCAGCATTAGGTATGGTTGACTCTGACCTATGAGGCAACTGTGAGAAGGATGAATTCTTCATTTTCATAGAGAAGGCATTCTTATCTATAGAATCTGAATAATAACATCAGCTCAAATGAAAATTAGAGAACCTTTTAGCCCTTGTACCAGAAAATTCTGCAGATAGAAGAAGAAACTAACCTATAAAGTCTACAAATATAAATAACCTTGAACAAATGTAGAGATCTCCCACTCAGGAGTTAGACGCTGTGAAATTGCTTTCCACGAATTCACTAGAAAAACATAATTTGCATGAAATCAATCTTGATGCTGAGAACCAAATTGACAGACGCATGATGATTTGGTAAAAGATGGGAAGGTAAAATATCTCCACAAACCCAATTCGAGGATGAACTAAGCCCACTTTACCCATTTTACCCAAATCAAGGACGAAATTTGACCAGTTTACCAAAGATCCATAAATCAGGGGAAAAATACAATTTTTTTAACCTATCATCCATAAATCTGGGCAAACCAGCTCTGTTTTTCCTCCAAAACTAGAAATTTCTGGCGATTTGACCTCCATTATAGAAGAAATCTGGGCGAATGTCAAGATTTTCCCCATAATAGAGTGGGCTAAATTCCATTTTGTGAATTTTCACAATTTCACCGCCGAGGCTATTTAATTTGGAGAAATTATATATATATAATAAAAAATGGGCTAATTTATTAAATAAAAAAAACCATTTTAATAATAAAAATTCGCACACCTTTTTTTGGCTACCCCTTAAAATTCGCCTATGGGCTATAATTCGCCCCTAAAATCATCCCTCCTGTCATAGTGCACAGTCCCAAGGTAATAGGAACTATGCCTTGAGTGCCAAATTTAAATCCTTTCCTCACATATCTAATATAGATTCACTTTTTGATATATGATAATCATAAATCTCAGTGTCTTTCTTCAATAATCCACCTATTAGTCTACTGGATTCATCTCCCAATGATTGTGATTTTTCACAAGATCCTGACTTGTCTTTAAGCATCTATTGCTCATTCCATTCAAATGATTATAATTATTATTTATAATAAATATTTAAACTTCATATGAATTTTATGACATCATCCATACCATCTACCATACGGATGAATACTCCTAAGACTACACAAATCCCGAGTTCACTAGTTGATTCCTTATTGGTCTCCTATGCAGTGCTGCTTATACCAAATGGTTTCAAGTCTTGTATATTTTTCACTGGCTGTTTATCCATGACATTAGTCATCTTTGGAATTATGTTTCACATGTGTTGATATGATCTAAGGATCTATGTTTAATATCTCAAGTCCGTCCATCATTCATATTTTTACACCCATCAGTTTTCCCCATTTGCTTATCTTGTTCCTACTCTATCCCTATATCCTCATGGAGACACTAAACCTTTTTTTATCTACGGTTCCATATGATAATATTTCGGAGTCATTTCATCCTTGTTTTAGAATTGGGAAACAGTTTGGAAATAATATTCATGGCCCACATCACCATTTTGCAGATATACAAGGAACTAATTGTGTTGGATTGTATACTCTTTCGGAAGGAGTATGCACATATCTCTTTTTCTTTTCAGATTGTGTTTACAGATCATAGTATTATAGGAGAAAGAATCATTGAGATAATTCTCCTCCAACATCAGATGATGAGCTACAAGGAGTCTCTCCTCTTCCTTTTTGCATATACTACACTTTAGCGCATGATCATGGAGTTCACAACTTCTTCATCAAATTCTTATATCAAATGCAGTTCAACCAACTCATTAAAGTGAAGAAAAGGATATGTTGAAGAAATGTTGTTCAATTATGTGCCTTGTCATTTCTTGAGGGAGGATTTTCACCATGTGGGTTTTCCTCTTTCCTCAATTTTATGGACATAAATAATTTTAAAGGGTGACCACAGACTTGTTGTTGGGACCTATATGCATCTATATTTCTGATTATTTTAGATAACTCCAACATAAATTCAAACTTAATTGTGGGTGTTGGAATATTATAAACCCACTCCATAATTAGGATAACAATATTGAATCATTTCTGATTAATTTTCTATCCACTAAACTAGATAGTTGGCATCCACTTACACCACTTGGTAAACACTTTCCATATATACCCCAGAAGCATCATTATCATGATTCTTGATAGATCCATCCTACTTTATTGATTTCCCATCTTAGTAATTGCGTCTTCCTGCAGATTATCTCTTTATTGTGTTTTATTCCAACTTTTTAGTGGATACGGTAAAACTAATCAACTAGGAAACTGCTATCTTTTATCTCCATGATTTTATCTCCAGATTCCATGACTTTCACGTTTTTCCATCGCTCATGAAGACTCACTCATGATTCAGCCAATTTGTGAGGTCCTTGACAGATTTGGAAAGTGCTCTAGTCCTCGACATGATAAACATTAGGCATAAACTTTCGATCCTCTTGCTTGGTTAGAATATCAATAATACATTTTCCAAAAATAGTGACTTGGACATTATTTCCAAGTGTAACATCAATTTGAATTGAATTATCTAGACTAGAAAACAAATTTAAATTACCAGTCATATGATTGTTGCAGCCTGAATCTAAATACCATATGTCGCATGGAATTTCTTGGAGGGTATTGCATTCAATTGGAGATGTGCATGCCATCAACATTACATTCAGGGAAATGCATGTGTTCGTTGACTGGTTATGGATTTTCCTTCCTTGGTCATACTGGTTCTTTTTGCATTCATATGCATACTGACCAAATTTCTTACAATAATGACATTGAATTTTTTATTTATCAAACCTATGGCCACTTGGATCACTTGGGTTCTGATTCTGTCCTCTACAAACACCATTCATGAGACTGTTGTTGCGTCATCCTCTTAAGAAGTTTCTTCGTCTGCCTCTAGAATTGTTTCTCTCCATGCCTCTACCACGACTTATGGAGGACTGTGATGTGAATGCACCTTCCAATGATGTATTTTATCTATTGATTATGTGTTCATGATTGATAAGTGAATATTTCAACTATCAATGGTGAACGCTGACATATCTTTATTTTCTTTCAAGGCCACAACCAAGGATTCAAATCTTGGGGGAAGACTTCTAATAAATTTTTCAACAACCCTGTGGTCTTCTATGTTTTCTCCATGATATTTTAGTTGATTTATCAAACCAACAACTCTAGTGTAGAATGAGTCCATTGACTTTGTGTCTTTCTTTGACAAAGATTCAAAATCTCTTCTCTGCAACTTGGAAGTCTTTACCTTATCCAAGCCTTGATATGTGGTCTCCAATGTGTCCCATGCCTGCTTAGCGGTAATTGTTGCTACTACTATTTGGAGTATGTTTTCATGCATGGCTTGGTGTATGTAGAATATAAATTTTTTATCTTTCTTCCTCAGGGAATCTTTCTCATATTGTGTGAGATTGTTATATGTCTGGTGATCCATTGGTTCAGCATAACCATTTTGAACTATCTCCCAAACATCTTGACCTCTGAACAAAGCCTTCATTGTTAGGCATCAATACTCTTAATTCTTTCGTGTAAAAATTGGATTTTTTTAACTCACATGTGTGAACTAGAAGTGGAAGCCATTTTTATTTTTTATTTTTTCTTAAAAAAATATTTTTTCCTTTTAAGACAAGGTTTCTTTCCTAAAACTGCTCCCGTACCAAAAGTTTGCCACTGGAGAGCACCAAAAGTTTGCCGCTTGAGTTATAGGGATATTATAAAATTTTCTTTCCCTTTTCACTTTTGACTTTTACATTGCCGACGGAGTGCCCTTGAGCTATAGGGAGATTATAAAATTTTCTTTCCCTTTTCACTTTTGACTTTGCATTGCCGACGGAGTGCTCTTGAGAACCAACCTCACCTTTTACATTGACCAAATTGCGACCAAAATTCTTGCACGGAATTACTGCAAAAGTTATGTAACAGACTATGAAAGAGTAGTCAGACCAGATACATTAATAAATATTTCCAACAACATGGTGGCCAGAGATTTTAGTTTATTGTTGAAAGACAACTAGGAAATTACACAAATAACATGATGGATGATGGTTTATATCAAAATGATGATAAGTAGATTTCGTTTTCACTGAGTAGGTTAGTTGATTTGTTTACAGTAGTGGCTAGTGATAGCCTCTTGCAGCTATTGTAGAAGTCCCTCAGTAGTCTATTGCAACCATTGTAGAAGTCTTTCCACAGCTTCAGACTCGACGACGCCCAGGTACGACTTCAGTCTTAAAAAAATTTAATGACCGACTTCAAATAGGCCTTCCACACAAATAAATGAATAGTGTATTGAAAGCTTTTAGTCATGAAAGGTAATTTTTAATGACCGACTTCAAATAGGCCTTCGACAGAAACAAATGAATAATGTATTGAAAGGTTTTAGTCATGAAAGGTACCGCTACTCATCTATGTTTTTGTTTTTGTATTTTTATTAAATAAACATACCTGGTTTTGGAATCCAGTCCAACTTGTTGAAGTTGAAGGGATTCTAAGAAACTAAGGGGATACTGCTCCACCGGCTGCCTAAACTGATGATGGAAAATAATGAAAGATGATAAATAGATAAGCAACTGGAACTGTTGCTGGCTTTCGATCAATATAACGTAGGTACTATGACACTGGATCAACTTCACAGGGGCTTGTATAAGCTATGGCTTGGATTAAATATATTTTTCTCACGCCCTCGTGCTGAGGGAGAATGAATGAACGCCAGTAGGATTCATAATTTGGACATGGTTTTTCATATGAAGAAGATCATACTGTAACAACAACTGTTGAGTTTTGAAGTGTAAAAAGTTGAGTTTTGAAGGGTAAAATTCCATGTTGAAGGATAATCTTGCGACACGTAAAACGTGTCGTAATACCTGTCCAAAAATCAAATCATAGGCGGTGCACTAATGAGCACAAAGAAACAAGAACAACTTCCATAGTAGAAATCTAACTAACATTTATTGTTAGAAGAAGTAATGCTATATAATTTATGGCATTATTTAGAAGTCTAATTAACATTTATTGTTAGAAGAAATAATGCTATATAATTTATGGCATTATTTTGTTTATTGAAAAGTACACCACAAATTTTCATTTAACTTAAGTTTTAACAAAAAAAACAATTTTTTTTACTTGGAGAAATATAAGTTAAATGTGTGGGTTAATCTTGTTTGGTTTTCTTTTTGTAACCATGGGAACAACAACCTCCTCCCAGGAGTATATCCAACAATATGTAAGCCAGATATACCAATAACTTGTGACTTATTAGCAGGGACCTAGACGTCCAAAGCGGTGAGCCTCTATTCTAAGTGTCGCATACCCTTCCAGCCTTGTCATAACCAGCCAATATATCGAATAACCTACCCCATCAGGTTTTGAATCTTGTTTGGCTTTTCATACAAAGAAATATAAATGACCACAAGGCCATTCATAGAGTCTCTACTAGCCTGAATGCATGCAGCTACAGAATGCAGCTACACGTTAACAAAACTGTCAAATAAAAATGCAAGGACTAATCAGAAGTCTAAGTTTATTAATTGGTTGACAAAACCGTCAAATAAGAAGTCTAAGTTTTTAATTGGTTAACAAAACAGTATATTACATACAACTTACAAGTAAGTGACAGAAACTATTCTTTAATAGTTTTAAAGAAAACTTGGAAAAATAATACATGAATTTCTGTGCAGATTAATGAAATGGAAAAAGCCGAATCATAATCTCTTCCAAAAGGAATTTACTCGTAAACAAAGTTTGTGCCATAATAACACATCAGGAGCAGCTTAACAGAAAATAAAATATTATACAAAGTATTATAATAGTGCAATCTTTCTACATATCAAGCCAATAACAGTGATCTTTCTGGGTATGATAATCATCACTGGCTAAGTAACAGATTATATGTAAAGTGTAGCCAGTTATATTAAAGATACTGTCCTATTTCATCAAGAAGAACAATACCTTTTCCGGTTATGATAATCATCACTGGCTAAACAACAGATTATATGTAAATAGTATAAGCGAGTTATATCAGATCTTTTTAAAATAACATAAAAATGATAATGTGATACTGTCAATTTCCATCAAGAACAATACTTATTACTGAGCCTTTGACAGCTTTTCGAACTTCGGATCCCGTGGAAACCCTTAGTATTTTTTGTTCTCTGTATCCAGCATTGACGTCTGAGACTAGGAATCTTTTCTATGCCTCCATAATTTGCATCCAGAGGCGCTGAAAGACTCCTGTAGCAGTCTCGACTTTCTGAGATACTGCCTGCCAAATAAAATGGTCGAAATATTTATGTAGAGCTTCGACCATAACATTCTTCCCAACTCCTCCCATGCCGTCAAGTTTCATCAATATCCATGCAAATAGAGGAATGCCACAATCTTCTTACCAGCAGAGCCGAGCCGAGCCATCCAATTCCATACAAATGAAGCGATGGCATCAATCTCAGATTTTTCCGCTTTATTTTTTCTGGATCATCTAGAATTTTAATCCTCCGATGCATCGCCGAGCAAGCTGCATGCAAGTCAATGTATACGTAAGCAGCTTCTCCTACAAGGAACATAGCTTTATTTCTCGAATAACTTTTTCTTTTTCTTTACAACGAATACCTTAGACTTAACCTTAAATGTTTAAATATCATGAACAATTTTGTTTTTTCTTTTGAACGAATAAGTTTGAAGTGTCATGATGAAGAATTTTACTTTAAATGTAATTACGAACCATTTTGCTTTTTCTTTTGAATGAATAACTTTTAATTATTTTCACTTCTTTTTAAAAAGAAATGAACCAGCTAAGTGCAACTTGCCTTTTAATTTTGAATATTGTAAAACTACAAGTACTTTAAGGTTGCCATAATAAGGAATCTACAACGAATAAATAGCATAATGAATGGGTAGTTTTTGGCTACTTATGGTTCATCTTTTATGATAGTTTTTTTCTTTATTCTTTTCTTCAATGCTTTAAAAACATTTTAGATATAAAAAAATTTCTCTTAACTTAGTGTAATTAGAGGATTTCACCATAAGTTAAATTAAAATTTGAAAATTGGACCAATTTTTTATACATTTTATTCTATATTTATTATATTAATATTAAATAATAATTTGGCTATTTTTTTATGAGTCCCAATCTTAAACTTGATTTTTTTGGTGTTTTTCTAACAAGCTTACTTTTAAATAAAATTGAACTCTATTTACTTTTTTGAAGAGACCCACACCTTAACCAAATAAATTAGAAAAAAATAACTTTTTTTAAGATAATTTTATTTTAATAAAATTTTATATTTTATAACTTAGAAAAAAGATATACAACATAATTTAACATATTAAATTAATAATTTTAATACATTAACAACATTAAATCTAAAACTAATACACTTAATATATTAATAATATTAAATTTAAATAATAATAATATATTATTAATAATCAAGATAAATATACAAAAATCATATATCAACCATAAAATCATCTAACCTATGGATCAAGTTTAAGAAAATATTAAACTTATGTTTGAAATAATTTAGACTTTCAAAAAAATTTAACTCATATTTAATATTATATTCTATTCCAGTGTAGAAATTCTATAAAACATCTTAAAGGAGTGGCTTACCATAGAAATAGGTATCTTTGAATGCGTCACTAGCTTAACTTTACATTGATAAATTCAATATTAAATTAAAATTATTAATATTTAATATTATTCTATTTAAATATAAAAATTCTATAAAAACATCTCAAACAAATGACTTACGACAGAAATGCGTATCTTTGAGTGCATCGCGAGCTTAGCTAACGATGGAGGAGAGAAGATCACCTTTATTGAGGGCATTGCAAACTTAACTAATGACCTGGGACAAAAGGGAACACCCGTCTAGCTAGCTTAGATGCATTGTGTATTATTATATTTAGGTAGTAAGTTAGAGACAGAGTTAGGTTTAACTTTGAATGGATTTATTATTGATAAGTTAGTTTTTGTATCATACAATATTAGCAATAATCATATTACTAAGATTAATATGTTTGAAATATGTCCAAAGATATATAATTGACATATTGATTATGTTTTTTTCTTAAAGAATGATCAATTATTTGTATCACATAGTTAATCTAATATAACAACCACTTAATTTCTCGTTGTTAAGATCATAGTAGTATCATCATTGGAATTAAGCAAATAGTTGTATCTAATAGTTAATGTAAAAGTTAAATACATGCTGTTACTATTGGAGTTGAAGTTAAGTTAATAGTTGTACGCTTAATGGAGTTAAGCTCATAGTTGTATCTAATTATCGAATAGTTGAAGTTGAAGTTTATTTTTTCCAACTATCATGAATCATACTTATTAGATGTTAACTAAGCTATTTTTTTTTTGAAATTATTAATTATGAATTTTGGAAGCTGAACATAATTATCTTTTTGAAATTATTAAATACAAATTATCAAAGAATGAGAAAGAAGTTGGACATAATCAAAGTTGAAATGGAATCCAAAACCAAAAGAAATCTACATCTCAAAATATGTTTTCAGTTCTTGAATGATGAACCCTTCCAAAAATTGACTTAAAAAAATTAGAGCCCGGCTGCAAAGGTTCACACGAGTAGGGAAAACACATTTTTGTATTGTTTCCAGAACATAACATCCAAGTCCAAGTAAAACAAAAAGGCACTTTCAACCTACAAATCTTTGTAGACGTTCTCGTATTATGAAAGACCCAAGTCCATCTAGCAGGAAGTATACAATATTAAATACATTATGTTCCTTAAAATCCTATTTCTTCAATCTCTTAGACTTATGTGAGCTACCCATTATAATACCTTTCGAGTCTAATTTCTAGAAGTAATCTAAAGAGATGGGAAGTGTTAGATATTAATGTAGAAATGAATAAGGGTGTGTGCAAGAAGTTGAGGGACCTTTTAGATGCAATCTCACTTTTTAGGAACACGCTCACGTTACATAGAAAAAGAACGCGCTCCTCTTCCATAGCGCTTGGAATAGTAAATCCGAGCCTGACATGTCAGCAGACATGTAGGCTAGGTAACAATAACGCGCACGTGTTATAGAACTACAAAACGCGTACGCGTTTTGTAGTTCCATAACGTCTGCGCGTTTTGTAAATTTAAAAAAAAAAAAACACACACACAGTCCCCCACCTGAGAGTCATTTTCACCGAACAGTATCGCGAAAAGGAGCGTGGAAGAGTGCCGAAGGAGCGTGGAAGAGTGCCCATTCCTCCATTTGAAGACAAATGCTCCGGTGAATCGTCATATTACCAGGTAATTCATTCACCCATAGCTTTTTTTTTCAATTAGATACTTAAATTACCATTTTTTATTTGTAAATGCAATAAAAACCATAAAAAAATAAACAACCATCTCATAGCCAAAACACCAACCAACCAAAGATGATGATATGCCAATGCCTTCCCCAAGACTAAACACATAAATCGATCACATACAATTGACACAAATGTTTCTAGGCAATGCCATTGGAAAAAACCATATTGACATGCATTATGTAGGAAGACTAAACTTTTTATTTTCTTTTTCCCTCATAAAAAACAATTTAGATGCTATTCTATATCTAATCAAATGAAACTATCTAGTACATTAAAAAAAAATAGAATAGTCAATAACCCAAACAATTACATGACCAAAAGAGCCTACCCTTTAAGAGAAATTCACCAACAAACCAAATATTGCCTAAAAATCTACATCATATGCCATACATTTGAATTAAGGCCTTTAAAATTACAAGCAAGCCAAAATTCCTAGAGATTGTGAAAACCATAACCATTAGAAAAAAAAAACCACTTTCACTAGAATCTAGGAAGCATAAACAAACATCTTTTCAATATGACTGGAAGCATAAACACGCATCTTTTCAAAAAGTGATGAAAGAACTCGTACTCGCTATAGAACCAT
>LPNX010447379.1:2782-13397 GCA_001517045.1 Pseudotsuga menziesii
ATAAATCTCCCAAGGAGAAAATCCAACGCCTCGATTCAATCTCTTGTGGGGAAATTTCACAGAGGAAGCGGGAACCACTGGGTAGTGACCTCGAGATACCGTTAGGTTGCACCCTCGATTGGCGTAGTGTTGAACACCTCCTAGAGACTCTGATCCAACCCACATTTCTTCGCATGGAGTCACATTTGATAAAAGTTTTTGGGCATACTCCTCGTACCGTCAGGTATATCTGGAGTGCCTTTCACTTTCTAATCCACTCATCTAAATCCACTTTTAACTTAAAAAGAACCAAGAGACATTTGCAAAACACTTTACATTTTCAGCAGCATCGCACCATTTTATTTGACTCCATTGGCATTGATCTCCATTTGCAACAATACTTTACATTTGCTTAATATCAGTTCATTAAGGTTGCTTAATTTTTATATGTTGATGTTGTATTTTATATGTTGTTGAAATACTTCTTATCTTTGCAATAATCTTGATTCAGTAATTTACTTCAAAAACTCCTAAAAAACTTCATTCTAAACAACTAAAAACTTTTAAGATCCTTAGCAACTCTTTATAGGGACCATCCCCCTTGGCTTCGTTAGGAATTTGCCTAAACGAAGGAGTCAAGATCAGGTGACGGCACTTGACTCGAGACTTGACCCTAAGGACGCACCGAGCAGCTTGAAGATTTATGTTGCGCTAACCCTCAGGTGTGTGTAAGGTGCAAACAAGCTAAAAGGAGGACATCATGCCCCAACTAATCCCAACAAATGTTTTTCCCTCATTGCCCTCCTTTATTAACAATGTAAGCTTCTTCTTTAAGAAATTATGTTTATGGGTTTGGAGACTAGGAAGAGAGGTTTTGCATTAAAACAATAGTTCCAAGTGGACAAAATGAGGTGTGTTAAAACGAGTGTATGACAACCAATGTTGAAAAAGTCGGCCTCGGCAAAAAGTTGGCGAGGGTCCCGAATACAACTTCTCGATAGCATCGACGAAAAAATCAGGAAAAATTGGCAAAAGTCGGTAAACATTAAAAAATAGAAAACACATTCATTTTTTTTAGAATTTTAAACATATAAAGCAACAATAACATTAGAAAAACATATTGGAACATAAATATGAAGAAAGCACTGATATATATCATCATCATGTAGTCATGCCAAATATAAAATGATATATCAAAGTCGATACTGAAAATCTGAAACATCGTAGTTGTCCAATCAAGGACTCAAAAGTGTATAAAGTTTAAACAATACAAAATGACATCACATATATAAATGTATCTAAGGAAAACTAGCATCTAGCTATCTAATATCAATGCCCTCTTCCCCTTTTATGGGAAAATATCATGGGCCTTTTGTCAAGCCTGCCCCTAGCACTAGAAGTAGCAACAGAAGGCCCTGGCCTTGCATCTAATACTAGACGTTGAGTGATGGATGGAGCACTAGATGTATCAATCGGTGCAGAAGGTGGTGGTGATGCTAGCACATCACCCTCCATGGTGTCTCCTACCACCTCCTCCTCTTCCTCATGCCCCTCCTCTAGCCATGCAGGTGACTCCTCCATGATAGGAGTCTCCATCTCCACCCTCCACTTAGACAATATATCAATATTGTCCAAGGAGATGGCATTTGCATCTGGTTCTTTCTGTATCTGTGTCATCCACAAGCAGAGGTTGTAATGGACATACACCAAGTCATTAAGACGTGAAATCCAACCTGTAAGAGGGTAATAAAAAAAAATTATGAGTCTAGAGGGTAATAAATTAATAAATTATAATATCTTAGAGAATCATAGATTCATAGATTGCATTAAACATTTAAATGCAATTGCTTTGTTGAAATTCTAAGTTCTAAGTTTCTAACCTTCTGCGTCTCTTTGTATGTATTTTTTCAAATACACTCCAATCCCACTCACATCCCGAAGTTGTACAGGTTTGGCTAAAGATTCTGATGGCAAATTTCCGTAAATTTGGTGTCCTCGCACCATAAGTTCGCCACCAAGTGGCTACACCAAATAAGAAATAAAGATAACTAAATTACATTTCATTCCATTCAACTTTGGAAAAGTAAAATAGGAAATAAATATAAATAAATCATAATTCATCTTTCAAATAAAGGTGAAAACTTAAAACGCTCTAATAAGTTAATAACTTACCTGGCATGAATTTGGTCCTGTCATGAATAGCATCACCAAAGCTAAATACTCCAGTACCATCCCGATACACCTCTATCTCGCGATTGACTGCATTGTGAGTGTCATAATTAGGTATCATCCTCTTAATACAAGTTAGAAGCCCCTCCAAAACCTCACCATCAAAATCAAAATTGCATGTGTAGGCAAATGCAGGGTTGAGGAAGAATCTTGCTGCATGAATGGGCCGATGAAGCATCCCAATCCATCGAGTATCAATCAAATCCCATAACAACATGTGCCTGTTATGCCCTGGGGTACCCTTTCCCACATAGAAATTTAGAATGGCCTCTTTGGCCCTATCCATGGCCTCATATAAATAGTCCATTGCGGGCTTATCACCATCAACAAGTCTCAGAACCCTTAGTAAAGGTTCACTCACCGAGCACACCTCCTCCACTCCTTCCCAGAAGGAGTCAATGTACACCAGCTTGGCAATGGTTTTCCCATCCTCTCTACTGTTGTAAGCACAATCACGCCACTCATCACAAACAAACATTTGCTTCAACTCAAACTGACATTGAAGCAAAGACTAAAGAGTAATAAATGTGGTGGCAAAACGCGTGATTGCAGGACGCTTCAACACCTTGTTTTTGGTGTGCCTCCTCATGAGATTAAGAACAAAAGCATGGTTGTAAATGAGCTTGGGGATGCTCCTAGCTTGATCAATCACCACCTTGATAAAGGGAATTTTCCCCATATCCCCCAACATCAAATCAATGCAATGAGCTGCGCATGGAGTCCAAAACAAACTAAGGTGCCTACCCATAAGCATCCTACCAACAGCCACATAATTAGCTGCATTATTTGTAATAACTTGCACAACATTGTGCACCCCAATATCCTGGATGAACCCATCTATCAACTCGCATAAAAGTGTTGCATCTTTTACATGTGCCGATGTATCAATTGATTTTACAAACAGGTACCTCTAGAACAATGTACCAAGAAGTTGATAAGGGTTCTACCCTTACCATCTGTCCACCCATCTGACATGACTGTGCATCCAGTGCTCTCCCATGACTGCCTGAACTCTGTCAACCTAGCACCGATGTCCTTCTTTTCTTCTTGAAGGATTGGGCCCTGCAACTCCTCAAAGGTGGAACTTTTATACCCTGGGCCAACTACTGCAATGGCATCACACATCAACTGTCAAAATGGATTGTTTTTAACAATTCTGAGAGGTATGTGACTCCAGTAAAGACACCTTCCCATTACCCTGTCCGCTTCTACCTTTTTCGATTTCTTTATAATTGACTTGATAGAAGGTTGTGATCCTGGTCCAACAAAATGGGATGAGAGCCCCGCCCTCCCAAGAGGTGAAGTTGTGGAGCCCCTCCCACTACCCTCACCGATAGTGGTAGATAGAGATGCACCTACACTTCTTGCTTGGCCAAAAGCTGCAAGCTCAACTTTGTTTGCAGCGATTTCATCCTTCTTTCTAATTTTTTCATGGATGGCGTCATGGGCAGATCTCATGATTTCTGGGGTCACTGCAGTACAAAGGCCAACATCATGGCTAGGTAGTTTGGCTAGATGGTATTTCAACCTGTTAACCCCTCCCAACATGTGATGACCACATAATTTGCAACTCAAATTCTACCTATTTGTTCCATCCTCAAGCTCACCATACTGCCAAAATGGGTCCAATATCTTTGACATTTTTGCAATTGGAATGCTTCAACTCAAATGCAACCCTAAGGCACAAAAACAAAAACAAAATTACATTAAACTATATTGGAAAAAAATAGCAACATTCTAGCTTAGAAAATCAGACCTCTAAATTTAGATTTTAAGCCATGAAAGATAAGAAGAAGAGGGTGGCTAAGAATTAAAAAAACAAGCATGTTATTTTCCATTCTAATTTTTTAAACCCTCATTTTAGATTGTGACTATTTTTCATATTTTTGGGCATTGAAATCAATGGCAAAATAGAAAAAAAAAATAGCAAAGAAATAGTCAAAGAAAAATGCAAGAAATCTTTCAAACAATTCATGGAAAAGATAGAAAAACAATGGGATAAAATGTACATACCTATGAGGAATCTTGAACACTTGCTCCACAAAAATCCTTGATTGAGATGGTAAATGGTGTTTGAAAGCCTCCAAAGGTGTTGGTGGTCTCCTCGAGCCCTTCTCCTCCTCTTCCAACAAACGTATTTGCCAAATGACAAAAAAAAAACCGTTTTTTACCTTTTAAAATCGCAGATTCGAGGCCTAAGCGATTTTTTAGATCGACTCGCAACTTTTTAGGAAAAGTCGCACCTTCACAATCTTTTAAAAAGCACGACTTTTGCTCGCCGAAAAATCGGCTCGGAGCAAAAGTCACGACTTTTCCGACTTCTCACGAAAAATCACCGAGGTTTTCAACACTGATGACAACCCTTACACACACAATCACCTCTACAAAGAAAAATGTGAGTGTGGCCATGTGTCCCAATGATTTGCCTCAAGGGCACTGGACACCCACCCAAAGGGTAGTTGGCAGAGCTACAAGGCCAACACCTCATTGAGGTGGAAACTAAGGGAACCTACCATGACATGATCATGAGTATTTAGCCCAAAATCGACACTCAATATAATATAACCCCAAAACTTGGCCCTTACAAAGAAAAAATAAACCCCTCACTTTGGTACATCTGGAAGGAATGCTTTAGACACTTTAAGGCGTAACATAGCCAACCCCTATTTTAGGTTCCAAAGCCTTGACCACAAGATCAGGGAATGCTCTCTTATGCCTAAACTTATTACCCCACAACCTCAAGCTCTATTGGCCACTTAGGCTACCTCTAAAAGAAAGGGAAAATGGACACAACTGGTACAAACGACAAGAAGGAAATGAACAGCACTAGAAATACAAATTTTTCTATTTTTAGCAACTATGTTAACGCTAAGTCATTTTTTAGATCTCTTGTTTGGGAAAAACAACTTTTTTATTAATTTATTTTAAGGCTAAATTCATAGAGAGTTGAAAGCCTACAATATGCAAATCATTGTGGCCATGTGTCCCAATGATTTTCTTCAAGGGCACTAGACACACACCCAAAGGGTAGTCAATAGAGCCACAAGGCCAACACCTCATTGAGGTGGAAACTAAGGGGACCTACCATGACCTGATCAGGGGTATTTAGCCCCAAAATCAACACTCTACATAATATAGCCCAAAAACTTGGCCTTTACAAAGAAAAAATAAACCCCTCACTTTGGTACATCTGGAAGGAATGCTTCAGACACTTTGAGGCGTAACATACCCAACCCCTATTTAAGGTTCCAAAGCCTTGACCACAAGAATAGGGATTGCCCTCTTATGCCTAAACCTATTACCCCACAACCCCAAGCTCCATTGGCCACCTAGGCTACCTCTAAAAGAAAGGGAAAATGGACACAAGTGGTACAAACAACAAGAAGAAAATGAACAAAACTAGAAATACATTTTTTTCTATTTTTAGCAACTATGTTAATACTAAGTCATTTTTAAGATCCCTTGTGTGGGAAAAACAACTTTTTTATTAATTTATTTTAAGGCTAAATTCATAGAGAGTCGAAAGCCTATAATAGGCAAATCATTGTGGCCATGTGCCCCAATGATTTGCCTTAAGGGCACTAGACACACACCCAAAGGGTAGTCAACAAAGCCACAAGGCCAACACCTCATTGAGGTGGAAACTAAGGGGACCTACCATGACCTGATCAGGGGTATTTAGCCCCAAAATCAACACTCTACATAATATAGCCCCAAGACTTGGCCTTTACAAAGAAAAAATAAACCCCTCACTTTGGTACATCTGCAAGGAATGCTTCAGACGCTTTAAGGCGTAACATACCCAACCCCTACTTTAGGTTCCAAAGCCTTGACCACAAGAGCAGGGAATGCCCTCTTGTGCCTAAACCTACTACCCCGCAACCCCAAGCTCCATTGGCCACCTAGTAAACCTCTAAAAGAAAAGGAAAATTGACACAAGTGGTACAAAAAACAAGAAGGAAATGAAAAGCACTAGAAATACATTTTTTTCTATTTTTAGCAATTATGTTAACACGAAGTCATTTTTTAGTTCCCTTGTGTGGGAAAAACAATATTTTTATTAATTTATTTTAAGGCTAAATTCATTGAGAGTTGAAAGCCTATTATAGATATTATTATGTAATCCAAGGCAATGAATTTGGCAAAGTTATCTCTCTAAATAACTTGTTTGGCATTGTTTGTTCGTATCAAATATGATCTCAAATGAGAGAAAATATACAAGAGAAGGACAAAATATAACCAAAAATCATCTCAAATGTTTGTTAAAACTTTTGTACCATTGGAGCATTAATTTTAACCAAATGAACAATAAATCTTCCCCGCAAGCGCAAACAAAATGCTGAATTGAGCTTGATAGATAACCAACATACCAAAGGGAAAGTATAGTAAGGACACATCCTTTGCACTCCAAGCATCTCAGGGATAGGGGACAAGTTGAGGACATCCCCAACCACCCCCAAAACACAAGGGTTGACTTGGGCATGTCCTTGAGTCATCCCTTGTCCAAAAGCAATGTATCAAGGATGTCACCTATCAAAGAGGATGGCAGAAGTGTTGTTGCAAATATCTATGATTTCTCCAGATATTTCCAATTTCTCTCAAGTTTTTTGGATTGTCGATTTGCCAAATATTTTGAGATATTTTTTCAGGTCCAAGTTTATTCTTGCTGATATTTTCCCTGCTATTTCTAATAATTTTCTTTCTAGAGTCTAGACGCTCAGTAACATATTCTCCAAAACAATATTTGCAACATGGTATCACAGGGCATCCCTTGAACCCCATGGGAGACATACAAGCATCCCACAAAGGGAGGGGGTAAAAAGACAAAAAAATATCGTAATATGTAATATAATGCAAATATAACATATATAATCTAATATATACTATAATATATTTATATATTAATGCAAACTTTAGTATAGAATATAGCTATGCAACCAGATTCTCTTTGGTTATATAACATAACATCTGACATTGCTTCTTATCCAAACTCAAATTGTATTGGTATATCTCCTATATTCTTTTATATTTTGCCAAGGAAATCCCATATATCATAAAACCTAGCGTCCCTTGAAATTTGGATTCCTAGAACATGTTCCCCCATACTCAAAACACTATGAAACATAGAATTTAACTAAAACAAAATAGATAGGTGGAGAGAAGGAATGCTTCCATTGAGAGAACAGATTGCCTCCAGTCACAAATAGGTATACCTTAATCAATAGAAAATAATGATCTCCTCTATATATAAGCCTCTCTATCTAGAGAACAAATGAATTCCTCTACATATAAGTGTTTCTATCTCTTCATTAACACTTAAGTAACCTTTCACTTCTTTCCAATTTCCAAACTTAAAATATAATTTTTACATCAATGTGGCTCTAGGGTTTCATAAAAGTAAGGTTATTTTGTTTAGATCCTTGGTTTCTTGCCAAATTTTCCCTCTCTCCTTACCGATTCTTATAGGTTTTTATTGTCTTATTACAATCGTGGTAATTTTGCTTAGGTTCGTAGTTTCTTTTCTAGATTTTCCCTCTCGCCTTACCGATTCTTAAAGGTTTCACATGACCTATAACAACTGTGAAATACAATATTTTAGTAGTTTCTAAAAAACAGCCCATCTCAAATCTAGGTTTCCACTTTTGAGGCCCAACCAACTTATTAGCAAAATATTCCTATTAATCCATATATTTTTGACATTTTCTCAAGTTTTAAGATATATTTTGACCAGTTATAGTCTTGTAATGAGAAGCTAAACACAAATATGTTCTCATCACCAACAAGATGGTCTTATTTTTAAGTTAACCAAGAGAGAAAATTTCATATAGAACTATTGAAATTGAATTCATAAAAAAATCACAGCCTTCTAAAAGTTTGATAAATAAAAATATAAAATAATTGCTTTAGAGTTGTACCTACCTTCCATTGGAGGAAAATTCTATTGATGTGATAATTGCACCAAAGTGAGCTCTTTTAATAGAATGTTGCACTTGCATTTTTCGCACATCAATTATAGATATATCTCCCTTAGTGCTTCCTCTGTGAATAACACAAGATTTTAAAAAGTTTGCCAATATTATAAGTACATCCATTTACTACATACATATAGAACTGCTTTTGAGCACAAGTTTTCTTGTAATAATATCAAAGGGAAAAAGTTTCAAATAAAATTTCACTGCATTACTTTTAAAGTTTTCCAACATGAAAGTAATATGTTTTATTTTATTCCTAGAACATCAAAATATAAATCATAAAAGGTAGCATTCAGGTTTGGTGACGTGGGTAAAAAGGTAGAAAAGCATTACATATGACAACTACTTTCAGAAAATATAACTATCTCCTTTGGAATGAAAAAATAACATTTTGCCAAGATGGGATGATAGTACAAGACAGATCTAGTTACCTTCTACTCGTGTTCTTGTCCAAAAGATAAAGAATGTTTAGTACAATTATACCATGTTGCACAAGTTTTTGGAACATGGGTACAGGTGTTTAATACAATTAGAAGCTTCACCCAAATTTGCAGGACACAGCAAATTGAGAGCAGAAATATTAACAATCAAAAAATATTTTTCAAAAATTAAAAAATATAACAAAGGACCAAACAACAAGCTCTAACATAATTTCAATGTCAATGTTACTGACAAGACATGTAACCAGAAAGGCTAAGGTTATTGCCAGGCAATTAAACCATTGTAACGAGCATGTACGACACTATGCAAAATATGATGTGCGTGAGAGTATGTGGGCACCCTGCCTCGAGCTATCCTTCTGTCAAATTGTTGCAAAAGTATCAATAAAATATTCTCTCCACTCTCATGTTCATATTTAATGTGCGTGTACTCTTATAAAACCTACATGGAACCAAAGCCATGTTGTAAAACATGGACAAACCATTCTAACGAGCTTGTACCGCACTATACAAAAGATGATATGGGTGAGAGTGTTTGGGCACCCTGCCTCAAGCTAGCCTTATGTGTTAAATTTTCATATGCTAAGCTAGATCATTAGTATTTCATTTCGAATTCATAACAAAAGCATATAAACAGGATCACTGAAAGATAGACAAGCACAACCATACAAAAGGAACACAAAGATTTATCCTAGGAAAACCCTAAAGGAAAAAACCCAGCAAAAGCTTCCTCAATATAGATGCCCCAAAAAGATAAAAGGTAAAACCAACAAGGAGATCAAAGCCTGATCCTCCTCCTTCTCCAGCTACTCTTCTCTTCTCCACTAATGTGCTACACAAGTGAGAGTGTGTGTTCCAAATGAGGAGCACCACACCTCCATTTATATTCATCCGTTCACTTTAATTAACTCATCCAACATGTAGGCTCGAGTTAATCATGTAGGCTCGAGTTACACATGTAGGCTCAAGTAACCACACTGGGGTGCTAATGACCCACCTTTACAATTAGAGGGGACTACCTCATAACTCTTATTAGTTCTTCCGATTAGAAGCATCGGGGTACAAGATAATACAAGTGGTTCTCCCGGTAGGACCATCGGGGACCACAAAAGATACATATAGAATATTCTTCGAAGTTACAATATTTCAATACTCCCCCTTAACAAGAAGGGTATTCTACAACAACATCAACAACAACAATAGTAGGAGAGAACATCATCAACATCATCAGGGTAACACATCTATAAATCATTGGAAGCTTTTCAACATCATATAGTCTTCGTCTTCAATATTTGACGACAGCAACTCTTTAATCAACATCAGCATCTTTTGACCTTTTGATCAACAACATCTTCAACACTTTGAATTTTCGATCAGCAACATCTTCAGCACTTAGACCTTTCGATCAGCAGCAACATCTTCAGCACTTTGACCTTTCGATCAGCAACATCTTCGGCACTTTGACCTTTCGATCAGCAACATCTTCAACACTTTGACCTTTCGATCAGTAGCAACATCTTCAGCACTTTGACCTTTCGATCATCACCAATATCTTCAGCATTTTGATCAGCAATATCTTCAGCACTTTGATCTTTCGATCAGCAAAGACATCTTCAGCATTTTGACCTTTCGATCAGCAACATCATCACATTCTGATTAGTAATATCGTGATCAACACCATCATCATACTTCAACTCTCGAACAGAATCATCTTCATCATATTCTGATCTTTTGATCAGTATGTCGTCATCATCACATACTGATCATCATCATCGTCACACTCTGATCTTTCGATCAGTACATCATCATCATCATACTCTTGATCGTTTGATCAGTACATCATCATCATACTCTGATATTTTGACCAGTACATCATCATCATCATGAAAACATTAACATCATTATGATCAAAACATTCAACATCATCAAAACATCAAAATATCATCATCATCACACTCTGATCTTTCGATCAGTACATCATCATCATCATAAAAT